>SJYV01003368.1:709569-738143 GCA_006410875.1 Neotragus pygmaeus
GTGTGTATATATATATATATATATATATATATATATATATATAATTGAGTCCCCCTACAATACTGCCTGAGTTAGGCAGTTTAAACCTTGGCAGCTTCTGAGTTCCTCTAGGATCCACTTGATTTTCACACTTTGGCTAAATGCAGGTTATCAGCATCTAATTTATTGTACACCTCTCTGGCTAGCTGCAATGGGACGTTTGCAAGTAGAAACCAGTAGACTACAATCCTGAAACTCCAAGTCTTCATATTAGACTTATATGTCATTAACTTCTCCCCACCCTTAAGTCTGCACACTGTATTACCAAATAGTCTCTTAATTGGTCATCATCTGGATTAAAGTATTTCTGCCTCTTGTTTACCCCAAGTTCATTATTTTATTATCATCTCATAATTTCAAGGGAGTATGGTGGGGGTAGGGGGGCGATATTTCCATCATCACTTTGAACCAAACTAAAGCACGTGAGCACACTGTTCAGGAGTTTTTGAAGAGTGTTAGAGTGTCTGTGACAAGGGTTACAAGGCTCTTCCTAATTCTTCTTTTCTTTCTTTTTTTATTTGGCTGCATCGGGTCTTAGTTGTGGCATGCAGGATCTTATCTGCATCGTGCAGGGTCTTCACTGTGGCACACGGACACTTCAGTTGTGGTACATGGGCTCCAGAGTATGCAGGCTTCAATAATTGCAGCACATAGGCCTAGCTGCTCTGTGGCATGTTGGATCTTAGTTCCCCAACCAGGGATTGAACCTGCATTCCCTGTATTGCAAGGCAGATTCTTAACCACTGGACCTCGAGGGAAGTTCCCTGTAATTTCTGTTTTAAGTGTTTTATGGGAGAAGATATAGTCAAGGTTTTGAGGATGAACTTACCAGCATGTAGCCGTAGATGAAGGTCCTCAGTAGATGTTTCCTTTATTCTAATTAGCCTGCCTGTTTATATTAGTGAAGGTTTTCAGCCTAAAACCTCAACGTTTCAAGAATGAATATGTCCCCAAACCTATCCTTCTAGAATTCAGAGCCTACCTAAAGAGACTGATAAGGAAGGAAGCAAGCAGCTACAAAGGAGGGTGATAAGGAGGTGAAGGAAGGCCCCCGGGCAATTGCATTGGTCCAGGGGGGAAGTCATAGTGTGATTTGTTCACCATACTCCAGCTGTGCTACCCAGCCTTGCTGGCTATCCCTCTTAACGTGAAATGGTTCCAGAGACTGACTCACAGTAAACTGATATAGAAACCATTATGTTGTTGTTCAGTCGCTAAGTTGTGTCCAACTCTTTGCAGCCCCATGGATTGCAGCATGCAGTGTTTCCCTATCCTTCCCTTTTTTCCGGACTTTGCTCAAATTCATGTCCACTGGGTTGGTGATGCTATCTACCCATCTCATCCTTTGCCACCCTCTTATTTTCAGTCTTTCCTGGCATCTTTGGGCCTTTTCCAAATGCATCAGCTCTTCACATCAGGTAGCCAAAGTATTGGAGATTCAGCATCTGTCATTCCAATGAATATTCAAGGTTGAGTTCTTTTAGGACTGACTGGTTTGATCTCCTTGAAGTCCAAGGGACTCTCAAGAGTCTTCTCCAGTACCACAGTTTGAAAACATCAGTTATTTGGTGCTCAGCCTTCTATATGATCCAACTATTACATCTGTACCTGACTAGTGGAGAAACCATAGCTTTGACAATATGGACCTTTGTCAGAAAGTGATGTCTCTGCTTTTTAATACACTGTCCAGGTTTGTCACAGCTTTTCTTCCAAGGAGCAAGCGTCTTTTAATTTCATGGCTGCTGTCACCATTCACAGTGATTTTAGAGGCCAAGAAAAGAGAGCTGTTAAGCAGATAAGTGAATTTCCTCTCAAGGACCAAATCATACAGGAAGATCAGCTACAATCAAAGGATTCCTAAGGCAAAGATTACCACTGGGGATGCCAGAGTCTGCTGGGTTTGATGCATAAGAGCCAATTGTATATATGTCTTACTAAATCCACAGTCAATGGATTGTACAATCTCTATACAGAGAATTGTACACATCTCTTTCCAATCCAACATTTATGTTGCTTGCTTGCAATGAACCATGGTGGGAATATGAACACTATCATACTTTGCAAATGTTACAAATTAGAGCTCCTTCCCCCCAAATCTGGTTGTTAAACATTTACCAGCATTTGAACCATTATTTGAACTATCATGTGTGCTATAAGACATATTTAAGCTGATAGGATTTCCCTAAACATCTGCTAGACAGTCCTGGGAAGGGCATGCCCTACGTCTTCTTCTCTAACACTCGTTGTGTGTGTCGCTGGGCAAGCACCTTTCTGATGAGTGAATCTACTATTATGTATTAGCCCAGATTTTTTTCTTGCTAGTTCTTTAAGGTAATATTATTTATTTCTCCTGTAGTGTCTATCTAAGGGAGAGAATTGTATACATCTGTAGTATTCCATGATAACCCAGTTTCTAGATTTCAAATTCTCTGTGGCCATCTCACAGTTGTTCTTGCATACACTATTGAGGAGAGAGCAAAGAGAGTAAAAAAAAAAAACAACAGCGAAGAAATGGCTGTGGTCATTTTTAGTGACTGTTTCTATCTATCATTAAATATCTTCCCTAAAACAATAGATATAAATTTCATGGAAGCTTAAATTTCATGCTAAAACTGGCCTTCTGCTGATTCTGGGTCTCTGTTTGGACAAATGGAAGGCAGCAAAAGCCACCACTAAGTGGATTTTGCTGTTCTTAATGAGGGAAATAGTGCCCCCCAAATTAAGTTTCTTTCATTAGTGAAGATGAGGCTCCTTCATCAACCTTCACATTATAAAAAGAAAGAAGGAAAAAAACACAGGCAGAAGGGAAGGAGCCTAGACAAAGTAAACAATTAGTTTTGATTTATTGATCTCTGCAAGAAGATAGAGCTTTTGGCAGAACAAGGAGCATCGTTCTTAATTAGTGTCATGATTTTTCGAGAGTTATTGACAATGCAGTTTCTTCAGCCCTATTGTTTTCTTAATGCCAGCCTCTTTTCCTGTGTCCCTTGCCATCTAGTTTGGGGGCTCCATCAGAGGAATGGGGGTGGAGAGAAAATTCTCTGCTTCTTCTTAGCAAACCATGAGAGTTCCTGGATTGTATCATAGGGGAGTGTGGAAACGGACCTTGGATTCAAATCCCAATTCTGTCACTTAGCAGTTACGTGGCCTTAGGCTAGTTGTTAACCTTGCTGGGTCTTAGGTCATTTAGCTTGGTCAACTACAGAAAAGAATATTCAGACCTGCCTTGTGATTTTGTGGAGAGAATTAGAGATGAACTGTGGAAGGCTTTTCACAGTTCAGGGAGAAAGTGGCAGCTGTTAATAATAGCAATGATTAGACAGATTAATTTCTGCAACCTACTGATGGGTACAGTATTTGTTATCCTACACTGAGAACCTACTCTGTGCTGAAAACTGTTCTAGGCACTGAATTGTATCAGTGAATAAAACAGAGGGAAAAAAAATCCTTGACCTCATGGAGGTCATCGTGATGTACTATCCTAGTACCTTATTAATAATTCACAGCTAAAATTAGCATCTGAGTTGAGAAGACATGGGAAGCCTCAGCTTGATTGACAAGACTCTTAATTAAAACTCAAATTCCAGCATTCAGGAAATGAAAGGGGCATGATCTGTGTCTGTTGGGAGGAAGCTAGGTGTATATTTCCTAAAGCAACATTTATTGAGCCCTTATGATAATACAGCATCTCATTCAACCTTTTGAGGTAGATTTGTTCCATGAAGCAGTTGTAACACAGAGAGTTTAGCAAACCTGCCCATGACCACCCACCTTAACATTGGTGGAGTCAGGTTTCAAACCCAGATGTACCCGATCCTGATCTCATGCTCTTAGCCAGCAATAACGAGACACCAGCCTGATGGATGAAGTCTTTCCTTCAAATTCTCCTTAATTCCAGATTCAGGCACAGATTATGGCACTAGGTTTCTGGAGAAAAGACTTATTTCAGTTAATTTTAATATGTTAGCCTTACAAGGGCAAGGGGCATGTCTTTCTGGCTGGCTTCTGTATTCTAGTGGTAAAGAATCTGCCTGCCAGTGCAGGAGATGCAGGAAACTCTGGTTCAATCCTGTGTCAGGAAGATCCCCTGGGGTAGGAAATGGCAACTCCCATGTTCTTGCCTGGAGAATTCCATGGACAGAAGAGCCTGGCAGGCTACAGTCCATGGGGTTGCAAAGGATCAGACATGACTGAGCAACTGAACACACACACACACTGTATTCTTGAAGGTAATTGATCTTCTGAAACTTACTAATTACCAGAAACTATTTTGAATGGATGAATGAATCAGTCATGAGTGACTATGGTAGGATATGTCCTTCCCAGTCCTTGGGCTTTTTGCTGAAAGGAAGACAGAGGAAATATGCTTATTCAGCAAAAAGGACAGCGACATGTGTTTCTTTGCAAGTTTGCCTTTGAGGAAGGATCAGTGGATAGATGAGCCTAAAAGATATGGTGGCATGGAAGGATGGCCAGAAATGAGAAACTAGTAAGATCAGGTCATGAAGAGTCTTGAGTGGTGCATTAAGGAGATTGGACTCTAACTGAGGACTATAGGGAGACAACTACGGAATGGCTGGAATGGGTGGGAGTTAAGACAAAGGAGGGATTTACCCAAGGTCAGACTGCAAAATAATAACAGCAGAAACTAGAAACCCTAAAGGTGGAGAATTTCTTCTAAGCCACACTATGTTTTCTTAATTCTTATGGGGAAATGTGAAGTGAATTTTAACTCTAGGCTATTTCTGTCCAGGATAGGTTTTATTTTACAGTTTGATTTTTTGATTTTAACTATCTCCATCAAGTTGGGACACCTCTGCCTCTAGACCAGAGTTTGAGAGAAGCCTATGNATTCTTATGGGGAAATGTGAAGTGAATTTTAACTCTAGGCTATTTCTGTCCAGGATAGGTTTTATTTTACAGTTTGATTTTTTGATTTTAACTATCTCCATCAAGTTGGGACACCTCTGCCTCTAGACCAGAGTTTGAGAGAAGCCTATGCTGCTGCTGCTAAGTTGCTTCAGTCATGTCTGACTCTGTGTGACCCCAGAGACGGCAGCCCACCAGGCTCCCCCGTTCCTGGGATTCTCCAGGCAAAAACACTGGAGTGGGTTGCCATTTCCTTCTCCAATGCATGAAAGTGAAAAGTGAAAGTAAAGTCACTCAGTTGTGTGACTCCTAACGACCCCATAGACTACAGCCTACCAGGCTCCTCCATCCATGGGATTTGCCAGGCAAGAGTACTGGAGTGGGTTGCCATTGCCTTCTCTGAGAGAAGCCTATATGTACCAAGAAATGTCTACTGCCCCAGAAACTTTGTGCCTGGTCCAAGGAATAATTAAGGACTAGAGTCCCAGAGGGGCAAAAGAGACCGGGAGGTCAGTATTCAGGAGAACACCTTCAAATAGGTCTCTGGAAATAAGTTGGAGAAAGATCTAGGATGTTGTAAACATTGGGCAGAGTTGTTCAAGGCTCTGGGACTATCTTTCTTGGTGTCCTCAGCCTTGACATGTGCTGCACCCAGAGACACAAACAGGCACACACCCCTCCCAGCACACACCTGCATACTCATCACATCCTTGTGACCCACACATATTGTCAACATATGTTTCCCACACAATCTGAGTGCACACAAGCACACATTCCCCATCCTGTGTGAAATAATCCACCACATGCTCACATAAGCAAGAGCAGATGCAATGCCTTGGGTTCACATATCTTACACATCCCTGCAGACACACCAACACTACACACAGAATGCCCAGTTTCCACCACACATACATAGAGCTCATGCCTTTAGCCACAGAAATATACTACACACTGGTATCAAAACTGTCCCACCCATGAAATTTACACACCTTAGGCCCCCTACCCAACCCAGTCACATGAAACACATTCTGGGCCACCTTATTGCAGCAAAACACAGCTGACATTCTCTATATCTCCATCCATATCCTTACTTGTATCTATATCTATCCACACACACACAAACCTTCATTCCTACATGTACATACATACAAGTATGCTATGCCTATGCCATGTATATGGGGCATCCCTGATAGCTCAACTGATAAAGAATCCACCTGCAATGTGGGAGACCCTGCTTCAATTCCTGGATTCGGAAGATCCCCTGGAGAAAGGATAGGCTATCCACTCCAGTATTCTTGGGCTTTCCTGGTGGTTCAGATGGTAAAGAATCTGCCTGCAATGCAGAAAACCTGAGTTCGATCCCTGAGTTGGGAAGATCCCCTGGAGGAGGGCATGGCAACCCACTCCAGTATTCTTGCCTGGAGAATCCCCATGGATGGAGGAGCCTGGTGGGCTACAGTCCACAGGGTCACAAAGAGTTGGACACCACTGAGCGACTAAGCAGAGCACAGCATGCATGTATATATCCTATATATCCTATATTTATTTCCTGGGGAACATAATTCAACAGTGAAAAAACTTCCTGGGGCCAAACACAATTCTTGCCTACAATCACTAAAAAAAATATTATTTAAAGCTTAAAAATTTTATGTGGAAATAAGATTCTATTTGCCTATTTTTATCTTCCTTAAGGTTAAACGTGGCCTTATTCCATGCTCAAGCAGCCTCTGGAATTATGTAACTTCAGCAACTCTGACTTCTGACATCAGCATCTGCTCTACTGTTGGTGATGGGCGTGCAAGTTCCTTTTATCCACCACCAGCAGCAGCAGGTGTTCTAGGCAAGGGGATATTTACTGCTCTGTTGAAGGGATGGGATATTTGGGGAGCGAGGAGAGTGATGCTCTCAGTTAGTTAGATGAGCTTCCTGCCACAGCTAGCCCTGCTTGGTGAAGGCTGAGGCTGAGACCAATGTATGAAAAGTGGTCTATTCTTGGCACATATCCTTCCCAAGATCTCTTGATGTGAGACAGATATCTGGAAAAGTGGGGACTTAGCTGACCAGGCTCAAATTCTGGGCCCAGTTGGCCAACCGGGAATGGAAATGAGGGGCCCATGTGAAGAGACGATGGTTCAGTACCTTGGGTTTTGGTGCTCATGTTCTGCAGGCCCAGGGTCACAGGTTTCTAGGAACCACCTATGGGTAAGGATGGAGTGGCCACTGTATCACCAGTTGTGGGCAGTAGACTGTATATGTGCTGTGCTCAGCTGTGTCTGACTCTTTGCAACCCTGTGGACTTGTAGCCCGCCAGACTCCTCTGTCTGTGGGATTATCTGGGCAAGAATACTGGAGCGGGTTGCCATTTTCTCCTCCAGGGGAATCTTCCTGATCCAGGGATTGAACCCACATCTCCTGTGTCTCCTGCGTTGGCAGGCAGATTCTTTATTACTGAACCATCTGGGAAGCCCTGGGAAGGGAGTAGTAGAGCATAGTATAAATTCATGGTGCCTGGAGCTGGTAGCTTTCCATCAAATTCCATCTCCTTTGTCTATTAGATCCTGGATCTGGGGCAAGCCTCACTTTTCCCAACTCTAAAATGGGGATCGTTGTGATGTCCAAAGAGATAATGGTGAGATGAGTACAGCTCAATGCCCACCACACAGGAGCCACTCAGTACACATTATCACCATCATTTTTCGTTTTTAAGCCAAGCTTATTTTTCTATATTGACTCTGGCCAAGATTGAATTCTAAGGAAACCCTGATCTTTTACTTCACCTTTGAAGGATGCACTTTGCTCTTCACCCATATTGACCTTTCAGTAGTTCCCTAAATGGGCTTCCCAGATGGCTCAGTGGTAAAGAATCCACCTGCCAATTCAGGAGACACAGTTCAATCCCTGGGTTGGGAAGATTCCCTGGAGAAGGAAATGGCAACCTACTCTTGTATTCTTGCCTGGGAAATAGCGTGGACAGAGGAGACTGGCAGGCTATGGTCCGCCGAAAGAATAGGAGCAAAGAGTAAGACACAACTACTGCGCTGTGCAAAAGAGCAGAACACAACTCAGTGACCAAAACAACAGTTCCCCACATCCATTAGCTCATAACCTCTGTGTCTTTTCTTGTGCCGTCTGATTTCCCTGTGCTGCCCTCCTCTCTCTTGTTGGCTTGGCAAACCTTTACTCGCCTTTCAGGTGTGGACTCACATGTTACTTGTTCTGAATAGCATCCTGGATTCCCCAATGCAGACTTAGACTTCTTCTGCTCCTAGTGATCCTTGTGCATGGTGATCCCCTGCCCCCCATCCTTCACCAATGTGGCAGCCCTGGCCCTCTTTGGCAGCAGCGAGAGACAGGGAGGGTAGTAAGAAGGAGGACTCACCACTGTCTACAATATCATAAGATCAGTCTACTCCTAGCCTTGCTGCTCAACCTGTGTTTTGGGGTTTTCCTTGTCCCCTGGGGGCTTGTTTTAGATGCAGAATTTCAACCTTACCCCTGAGCTTCTGAATCAGAATCTAAATGTTAATAATGGGGTGATTCATTTGAATAATGAGGTTTGTCTAGGGCTTCCACCTGCAATGATGGTGATAAGCTGGACAGGTGAAATAAAGTGTATCTGTGAACACTTGTCCATGGAAGAAACCCCAGATAGATATCATAGGTATGTGTGATGCAATCAAGAATACAGTCTTAGTCTTTCATTGAATCCTCTAATTTTTCTCCATATTATCTTTCTCCTGCCTTCATCTCAAACCTCCCCCAAAGTCTGTTCCCATATTTCCCAGTTAGAAACAGCAAACTATGGGTTACTGTGTCTCTAATTATTGCATATTATTTGCATATGGACTTTTTTTTGCATTATCATCAACATGAGGAGAAATATCCACATATGGAACAACAAAGAGTGGTACCCAACCTCTTTGACTTTTCAGCGTGTTGTATCCTGCCTCCATTTGGCTAAACAGCAGAGAATTCAGCTTCCTCTTACGGTCACAAGAATATAAATACTCTGCAGCTCTATCCTCTTTATATATCTCATCCACCAAGATGTGTTCCCTCAATTCTCCTCAGTGTCTATCTCTCCTGCTCTTATGAAAAGAATATTTCTAAATTTACATGACTGCATAATTAAACCTTTACAAATCTTGAACTAAATATGTTTTGTATGCTTATTAATTAGCAAAATACACTTTCTCTCATTCAGAAAAAAAAAAAAAAAAGATTTCCCTGCTGATCATTCTACATCAGCGCGTGTCTCGTTCATAAGTTTATCTCTAGACTCTAATCTCCATGAGAACAGGATGATGGATTAGCTGGCACTTAGTGGGTATGCTCAGGGAATTCTTTTCAATGAATGACTCAGTAACTCTCTTGGATCCAGGGTGTCTGACTTTTTAAATCTCCACATCTCTAAGGTTCCCAGCACAGAGTAGGTGTTCTCATTTATTTTTGAATGAATGAATGGACAGACGTGGCAGTCAGTTCTGCAGGCTTTGCCAGTAGGAATTAGTACGGCTCCTTAGATTAAATTTTGTGAGAAAGAGATCAGAGAAGAAAGCGAAGTAGAAACCTTATTTCACGCATATTATCATACTCCTTTTATCATTCAGTGTAAATAAATAAAAGGGGCTAGTTCCAACAATGGAACTGTGAAAATACCCAGAGATGCATATAACAAGTCTACCACTCCCTAGAAATAAATTCATCTGGCCGAGCTATTTATTTCAGACTCTTTTTTTTTTTTTCTTTCAAAGTAAGTCTGTTGTCCTCAATACAAGTCAGGAGAGTTTGTCTATGTGCCTGCTTTATCTTCATGTTCTGTGGGTTTCTCTGCTTATCTCTGTGTGTGTCTCTGTGACTCAGTATCTCAAGGCCTATGGGTTGCAAGCAACAGAAACTATATCTGGATGACTTACGCCAATAAATGATCTTTTGGAAGAAACATGGGGCAGCTCACAGAATCAGAAGAAATGCTTAGAGAACCTCACTTTAAGAAGGAAAGAGACCAGGGAAGTTTCAGAGAACTGGAACTATTACGCTCCTTTCAGCACAATCTGTGATGAAAGTGATCGAACGTCAACAATTTTCCATTATGAGAGCATTCGATTCAAGATTCAAATCCCAGGGACAGGATATATGACAGGCCTACCTACCTCACATGTGTAGTCTTTAAACAGGAAAGAATATGGCACCCAGTCTGATGAACTGATCAAAACTGAATCAGGAGACTTCCCTTGTGTTCCAGTGTTAAGAATCTGCCTGCTGGTGCAGGGAACATGGGAACTAAGACCCCACCTGCCACGGGGAAAGTAAGCTGGCATGCTACAAATACTGATGCCCATGTGCCCTAGAGCCTGGGCTCCACAAAGAAGCCACCACATGTGAAAATAACTGAATTACTTTGGTGCACACTGGAAACTAACACGACATTGTAAGTCAGCTGTATTTCAATTTTAAAAAATGGTTTCACAGACTATAATTTAATTATGCCCTCTTTTTATAAATAAAAACCTTGTTGTTGTTATTCGGTTGCTAAGTCATGTCCGACTCCTTGTAACTCCATGGACTGCCGCACACCAGACTCCTGTGTCCTCCACTGTCTCCCAGAGTTTGCTCAGGTTCCTGTCAGAGATGCCATCGAACCATCTCATCCTCTGTCATCCCCTTCTCCTCTTGCCTTCAATCTTTCCCAGCATTGGGGTCTCTTCCAGTGAGTCAGTTCTTCACATCAGGTGCCCAAAGTATTGTAGCTTCAGCTTCAGCATCAGTCCTTCCAATGAGCATTCAGGGTTGATTTCCTGGTTTGATCTTCTTGCTGTCCAAGGGACTCTCAAGAGCCTTCTCCAGTGCCACAGTTTGAAAGCATCAATTCTTTGGTGTTCAGCCTTCTCACGTAGGAAAGGAAGTGGCTGATGCATGTTGGCTTCATCCACTGATAGACGATGGAACTTTCTTGCTCCCAGTCCTCCCAGTCATGTTCAGTGGACTGTGGAGGTATCCCGTGCCCACTGTTCTGGAACCTGACGGTGGAACTCCTATGGGTGACTTCCCCCAAGAGGAGGGTGTCTGCAGGTTCTGCTTCCCATAGAGCCATTAGAAAAAGCCAAAGCGTGTCCCACAGGATCGGTTCCAGGCATCACAAGCTCCAGCAGGCAGGGGGATGTGGCCCTCTGGAGAGGTCCAAACCTGCTGTTCCAGGATGTCTGTCAGTCTTCTCTGGAGCGTGAGACAATATTGTGTGTGATGATCATTCATTTTGATTACACTTCTGCTCCAGGAAAGTATGGTACCTTTTTTTTTCCCTGCAATGTTTGGGAACAAAGCAGCTTTGGGTATTGGTCTCTGCCCATCAGAAATCAGTGTTGTGATATAATTACATTTGCAAAGCAGATGGATCATCATGGAGCACATGATTAAAGCTGCTGTGGGGAGAGGCAACAGATCTGAGGGCTGGAAGGGAGGTGGGGGTGGGACTGAAGAGCACCTCTCTATTTCCAGATAGGAGCTGTCTAGTTTGTGTCTCTGATGTGTGTGTGTGTGTGTGTGTGTGTGTGTGAGGAGGTTAGCAGAGAGATAAATGCAGAGGTTTGGGGAAGGGAATTCATGTTTATTAAGCACCTGCTCTGTGCTGGGTTCTTTCCTTTCCTATCTCATCATTTACAATAGACCTGAGAAGTAGGTTCTAATTATCCCCATTTTACAGGTGAGAAAACTGAGGCTTGAGAAAATGAAATTAGGGGCCTATGGAAACCCAGCTGATGTGATCGTCATCAGTGTTGCCCATCAGATATTTCCCATTCTCCTCCCAAGAACATAAACATTTCTGTGGTCTTTGTCCTTCTCTGTGCTGCGCATGTGAGCTCAGTTGTGTCCGACTCTTTGTGACCCCATGGACTGTAGCCTACCAGGCCCCTCTGTCCATGGAACTTTCCAGGCAAGAATACTGGAGTGAGTTGCCATTTCCTCCTGCAGGGAATCTTCCCAACTCAGGATCGATCCCACATCGCCTGTGGCCAGTGTGTGATTTCTCTTCCCTGACCTTCAAACATAAGTGGAAGCAAGTGACTTTTTTAGGACAGTGAAATGTGAGCAGCAATGAACTGCATCTCTTCTGGGCGGAAGCTTTAAGTGCTAATACATAAACTGCCGTGTGCTCTCCCCCATCACTGTGGTGATGGTCAATGTACCAGACACAGGCTGCTCTTGGTCTTGACAGCGAGGCTACCATGGAGCAGAGCCTCCATCCAACGTGTGAGAGCTGTGAGTCATGAGTGAGAGAGAAAACTTTATTTTTAGCCACTGACTTTTTTTAAACGTTATTTATTTTTGCTTGTGCTGGGTCTTCACTGCCGCACGCGGGCCTTCTCTAGTTGTGGCGAGCGGGGGGCTACTCTCTTGCTGCAGAGCCCGGGTTCTAGGGCACAGGGGCTCAGTAATTGTGGCGCATCGGCTTTGTTGCCCCAGGGTACGTGGAATCTTCCCGGACCAGGGATCGAACTCACATCTGCTGCATTGGCGGGTGGATTCTTAACCACTGGACCACCAGGGAAGTCCAGCCACTGACATTTTTTTAAGGCTGTTAGGTACATAACCTTATCTATTACAGCTTCTAAGAAGATCTGGAACTTGACCATTTATTAGTATGGCTTCAAAATGTATGCTCTTACCTCTATTCCACATGGCACCAAAGCATGGAGACTTGTGTAGAGAGTTAGACATTCAGATGTTTTTGCCTGTGATCCTTTTTCTTTATTTGGCTGTGCTAGGTCATAGTTGTGGCGTGTGAGATCTAGGTCCCAAACAGGGACCGAACCTGGGGCCCCCTGCATTGTGAGCGCAGTCTTAGCCACTGGCCCACCAGGGAAGCCCTTGCCCATGATTCTTGTTCAGCTGGGTCTGTGAAGACCATGGTGTGATATGGTCCTTATTTTGTTTCATAAGGATGGGTTCGGACGCTGTACTAGATAGAGTGCACAACTTTCGTGGATGTAGAGCGGATAAGGATTCTCTTGCCAATGCAGGGGTCTCCGGTTTGGTCCCTGGTCCGAGAGGATTCCACATGCAGCAGGGTAACTAAAGCCTGTGAGCCGCAGCTACTGAAGGCCACGCCCTAGAGCCTGTGCTCCACAGCAGGGGAAGCCGCCGCAGTGAGAAGCCCATGCGCTGCAGTGAAGCGCAGCCCCTGCTCACTGTAACCAGAGAAAGCCCCGGCACAGCAATGAAGTCCCGGCACCACCAAAAATGTAAATAAACAAAATTTTAAAAAGAGAGAGAGCAAAGATGGGGGCTCAGACCATCTCTCCAGACCCCTTCTGGCACCTGTGACTGGTTATGTCGCTGATCCTGTTGGAATATCTCTGGCAGGAGTTATGGGAACAGATTAAAATGGTTAAGAAGATGCTGCAATGGTGAAATGGGATGAAATGGAATGATTTTGGACACTGGGGCTTGAAATGGAAGAGCTTGACTTTCAATGGAATGAGATGACCTGGAAGCAGATTAGGAGAGAATGGATGGAGATGAGGTAGAATGGCAGGAGTGGGAATTTCAGTGGGATGGAAGGTCTGAGAAGGGAATAGCGTGGTGTGGAAGCTAGGGAGTGATACAGAGTAAGATATTTGGATCAGATGGAATAGAATGAATTGAGTGGAACAGAACTAGTCACTGAATGAAAGGCATAGAATGGGACAGACAGAGTTCTTTTCTTCTGATCTCTGATCCTTGCCCTACCCCCAAGCCCTGCCCTGGGGACTATTTTTGTTGCTGACAGGAGTCTGCAGTCTGTGGAGAAAATGTCATTGTTCAAAAGATGTCCCCTCTTTGAGGGAGATAGTTTTGGCCGATTCTGGGATGGTTTTTGACCTTTAATAGCATGCACATGTGCATGTGTATACACACACGCACGCATGCACGCACATACAGTGCAAAACAGTTGGGGTATCCTAGTTGGGATACCCAGACCAGAACCTTTAAAAGAACTCACAATTACTGAGTCCTGGGGATGCATTGCTGGGTCAGGGGAGCATTTGGCCAATTTCATCTGGGGGAAATACATCTTCCTGCCCCATCGGCTTCTCAGCCTGTTCCCCACGTCTCTCTCCCTGCCCCTGTTCTCTGTTCCCTGTATAGTAACAAGAGGCTTTCTCTTGCTTTTTCCTTCCCTCTCCCAGAATGAGGGAATGTGCTTGGAAACAGTTGCCGAGGGAGCAATCTTGTTTTTGAAAAAGAAACTGTTAAAAAAAAAAAAAAAAACGTGTTTGCAGGGTTGCCAAAGTGGAGTGAGCCTTATTTAAGTGAGTGGGGTGGTAGGAATGTGTTTACACAGCAAGAAAACGCAGGCTGGGTGTCTGCTGTTTCTTAAGTGGATGGTATTTTGAAAGGACTTTATGATCTAGCTTTTAATTCATTGTTACTCCTTCCAGCCCAGGAAAGTGTGCCTTCCTGGCGTTATTCATAGAGCTTGGGTTAAGCAGCTGAAAATTGACAGCCAATCTGAACCTGTGCTTCCCCAGGGAAAAATCTGTGTATGTGCAGCTCACAAGCAGCTATGCACACATCCACGTGCATCCCTGGGTGGCACTGTATCCACTGCGAGGATTAAATGTGATGATGTTTGCAACATGCTTAAGACAGAGCCTGGCACATAGTAAGTTCAAATTAGTGTTAGCCCATTATTAACTGTCTGCACATGCGTGTATGCTCCCAATCCTGCAGACATTCACTGAGAGGTCTGATTGCATACAGTGTGAAATTATGTCCTTGCACAACCGTGCACACCAAAAGCTGGGCACCCCTCTGGGATGCTGTTTAACCACAGAACACTGTGCACACCTCTGGTTGCACATGACTCCCTACAGTGTTCCCCATTGAAGCATAAAGGCATGAAGAAATGGAACATTTATGGAGTGTTGTGTTTTTTTTTTGATGCAACAGATATATGGAAGCGATTTGCAAGTTTCCTTTGGAAACTTGGCTGAGGGCTTTTCAAGCCTACCTCACAGGATACCCACTTAGAGCGACGTTTCTATATCCTACTCTTTCTTGGTTCCACGTGGCTCTTTCCTTCCCATCTCCTCGCTACCATTCCTCATTTTATGTGTTTGTTCATTCATTCATTCATTCCATAAACATGATTTTGATGCCTGTGGTAAGGCTAACCATACGCTGGGTGCAGGGCTACAAGACAGATATATGTCTCCTTACTCAGAGACTCGACTCTATCCTGGCATCAAGTACATTTTTTTTTTTTTTTGCTAATCTGTGTGAAGCAATTTATAGTCACAGACCTCTATTGCATCCTTGATAAAACTTCATTAGCACAATCCTGACGGTCTCTGATTTGGGAACTAGGATCCTTGGATTCAAATCCCAGCTGTCCCCGTTATTTGCTGTAATTGGACAACTCACTTAAACTTTCTGTACCCCATTTTCTCTTCAGGAAACCAGAGATCACAATAGTACACAATTCATGTTTTGGTGAGGATTGTAAGAATTCATATAGGAAAAACCCTTCAAACAGTGTGTGGTTTATTTTAAGTGCTATAGGTTGTTGCTAAAATTCCTGAGCTGATGTTCTCAGGCAGACCTGTGCAGGAAGTGATTTTATTCCTGTTTTGCACATATAAAAACAGGGTCAGAGCAGATCAGTGTCACTGCCTCTCAGCTGTCTTTCCTGCTTGCTCCCAGGAAGGAGACCACCCCCATACCCCTGTTAATCATTCATTCCTGTTCCCAGTTTTCCAGGAACTGGCCATGATCATAGGCTTTAATCTTGTTTTGAAAAGAGAACCCCTGTCTCTCTGTCTGGGGAGTTCCTGCTTCCAGACCCCTGTTTGGGGTCTCATTCCCTCTACCGTGGGCTCCTTAGTTTGAAACAAGATTTTTATGTCAAGAAGCTGTGGTGAAGAGTGGTGGAACAGAACATGAGTCTTGGTAAATTACAGAGAACCAGGAGCTTACAGTCAATTCCAGGCTGGGTGGTTACCTCTCCTCTCTATGCCTTATCTGTGAAATGGGATCAGCGTTTTCCCAGAGCAGTGTAGATATAGTGGAGACAGCATGGGCCCTGCCTTCAGACTGACCAGTGTCCAAATCCTTGAATGATCTTGCTGTCTTCTCCAAGGCTGAATCAGTCTGAGTTCTTAGTTGCAAGGGAAAGGGACCCGCCTCTGAATGATTCTACTGGAGACAGATTTGTTGAAGGGATATTAAGAAGTTCATAGAATTTCCAGGGTGTCTGGGAAACTAAGGGCTTCCTTGGTGGCTCAGCAGTAAAAAATCTGCCTGCAATGCAGGAGACACCGGAGATACAGGTTCAATTCCTGAGTCAGGAAGATCCCCTGGAGGAGGGCACGGTAACCCATGCCAGTATTCCCACCTGGAGAATCCCCTGGACAGAGGAGCCTGGCGGGCTACCGTCGACAGTATCACAAATAGTTGGACATGACTGAGCAACTGAGCACACACACATGCACTGGGAAACCAGCTTGTAAAACAAGCAGAGACTGAGAGAGACACAATAGCCAGAACCACCATCAAATCCTGCCACAGAAGCTGTCCTCTGAGGACCCTCTATTGCCCTGCCAGGACCCTGTCTATTGCCATAGTGTTTTGCTCCCAACTCAGTGTTGCTGGCTGACGCATCTGATTGACCAAGTCTAGTCACATGTGTCTAGTCACATGCGCCTTCCTGAACAGCAAGGGAGGCTGGGAAAGCACCTGGTCTTTTTAATTTCTGGGTGGTAGATTCCATCTCTCTTCAAGATTCTTAAGATGGGCACCTCCCCAAACACCTCTAAACGAAGAAAGAGATGATTAAGAAGATTGAAATAACAACAAACTCAACTAGCACTGTCAGCAATATTGATTCCTTCTCTGCAAAATTGGGAAAACAAGACCCATCTCTAAGAACTGTGGTGGAAGTTACCTGTTAGCCCTCGTGAACTTCTGGAGCATGGTACCTAGTACATTATATGCCCTCAACAAATCCTTCTTTCCTGTCTCTGTTTCTAGAAAGTACTTCAGGGATTGGGCTTCAGGGGATGGTTCCCATAAGGCTGTTCCTTCCTAGCTACATAAGTGGTATAGGCTGCCTTGGTTTATGATGTTGACCTGTGTTCAGACTCCCAGTGGTTCATGGAAGTTCCTGAGAATGACTTCCTGAGATATGAGAGAAGGCGCCTGATACTGTTCAGTTCTGAGAAGGAGTTTAAGATTGGCAAAGGTCTTGTTCCCTTGCCTTGTTGTCGTTCACTTGCTAAATGGTGTTGGACTCTTGTGACCCCATGGACTGTAGCCTGCTGTACTGCTGATCCTGTTCCTGACACCAATTGTCTCACTGTTCATACTGTTCGCCTTGTTCGCTGAACCCAGGATAGGCAAGGCGTGAGCTAAGAGGCTGGAAGGAGCAGCTGTAGCAGCAGCCACAACATAACCATAATGTAGCAATAGCAGAAGCACTTTTGCCTGGAAAATCCCAGGGATGGAGGAGCCTGGAAGGCTGCAGTCCATGGGGTCGCAAAGAGTTGGATACGACTGAGTGACTTCACTTTCCCTTTTCACTTTCATGCATTGGAGAAGGAAATTTCAACCCACCCCAGTGTTCTTGCCTGGAGAATCCTAGCGACGGGGGAGCCTGGTGGGCTGCCGCCTATGGGGTCGCACAGTCGGACACGACTGAAGTGACGCAGCAGCAGCAGCAGCAATAACATAGCCATGATATAACCTCATATAGCATAACCATGATGCACTCCAATGTAGCCCATATGCCGTAGCAGCCAGGGCTTTCGTGGTGAAGCTCTTACCGGCCTACTGCACAAAGCAGCCTGTGAGCAAGTGAGTGCCTTGTGATGCGCATGCGCAGTGCTACAAGCGCTCTCTGCTCTTACGTAAACACTATTTACAAAACGCAAGGCAAGACCGAGGGGCTGTAGGGCGAGAGAGCCTGACCACGCCGTCTTGGCTAATTTGGTCTCTCCCCACACCCTCCAGGCTCTTCTTCTGTGGGATTTCCCAGGCAAGAATACTGGAGGGGGTTGCCATTTCTTTCTCAAGGAATTGAACCCGAGTCTCCTTCTCTGACAGGCAGTTCTCCACCACTGAGCCAGCTGGGAAACCCGTTCCCTTGCCTAGGATTTTTTATTTGACTGCACCGAGTCTTAGTCGTGGCATGCAGGAGTTGGAATTGCAGCATGCAACCTCTTAGTTGTGGCCTGGGGGACCTAGTTCCCTGGAATCAAACCTGAGGATTGATCCTGGCTCCCCTGCTTTGGGAGTGTGGAGTCTTAGTCCGTGGACCACCAGCGAAGTCCCTAGAATGAGTTGAATATCACTCAGGAGTCTGAAAGAGGTGCACATGAGCAGCTCTTGGTTCACTCATCAGAGCATCCTTTGAGCATATGCTTTTTTCTGTATAAACATTTGTGACATTTCTGTGCCATCATAGCATTCCCTGCATCTGACACCTAGAGGTGGCTGCTCTTGGGAGGAGAATAGCTCGTGGTGGTGTCAGATCGTCTGCCAATTCTCCAAGACCCGGATTCCAGTCTGCCCCCTGGGTGAATCTCACTGGGACCATTCAGTGCCCATCCCTGCTCCTGGAGCTCACATGGTTTCCTCTTTTTTTCACTCTTGGTTTTCTTTTCACCATTTTCACTGAGGGCCTAACTATGTTCTAGGCACAGGAGATAAAGTAGGTGATAAGATAAGCAAGCTATCTACTCCCAGAGAAATTTTATTTTAGTGGGGAAAGAAGAAAATTGACAAGCAAAGAAATAAACTAATTTTATATTGTGGTGGGTGAGGGCCAGAAAGACTCTGGGACAGTGACATCAGGTGAGGCGGAGAGACTTGATGCCTGGATGTTAGTTAGGCATCCCTAACTATTAGGGAGGTCCCTTCTAAGGAAGACTGAAGACCCAAGGAAGAGAGTTCCAGGTAGAGGAAACCGAGGAGCAGAGGCCCTGAGATCAGAGTGAGCTGATGTGCTCCAGGCGTAGACAGAGTGTTGGTTCACATGGCTGGTGAGCAGTGCGGGAAGGAGGGAGGTTTAGCAAGGCAATCAGACCAGTCAATCCTAAAGGAAATCAACCCTGAATATTCACTGGAAGGACTGATGCTGAAGCTGAAGCTCTATTACTTTGGCTACCTGATGCGAAGAGCTCATTGGCAAGACCTTGGTGCTGGGAAAGATTGAAGGCAGGAGGAGAAGGGGAGGACAGAGGATGAGGTGGTTGGATGGCATCACTGACTCAATGGACATGAGGTTGAGCCAGCTCTGGGAAATGGTGAAGAACAGGGAAGCCTGGCGTGCTGCAGCCCACGGGGTTGGAAAGAGTCAGACACAGCTGAACAAGAACAACAGTGGTATTTTGTGTGTTCACTTATTGAGTTGTATTTTCGGCAATCAAGTCTGTGTTTTCTACTTCTTGATATCTGCCCGTTTTTTAAAATTTATTTATTCTTGGCTGCGCTTGGTCTTCTTTGGTGCTCTTGGACTCTCTCTAGTTGTGGTGAGCAGGGGCTGCTCTCTCGTGGCGATGCTCAGACTTGTCATTGCAGTGGTTTCTCTTGTTGTGGAGCATGGGCTCCAGAGCACGGGCTCAGCAGTTGTGACGCAGGGGCTTAGTGCTTCTTTTCGGCATGCGGGATCTTCCTGGACCAGGGATTGAACCCATGTTCAATCAGACCACCAGGGGCTTCCTATCTGCCTGTTATTTGTTTTGCTTAGAGTGTTCGCTGACACATGTTGATTGAAATTGTTCTTCCCCTTGTTGTATTTTACACTGCATAAGTGGTCCTGGTCCCTTCAAGTTATTATTTCCACAAAATACTGCAGCCCAAAGCAGAAGGCTACAAGGTCCCACGTGGTTCGTGTGCATGCCAAGCTACTTCAGTCGTGTCTGACTCTTTGTGACCCTATGGACTGTAGCCTGCCAGGCTCCTCTGTTCGTGGGATTCTGCAGGCAAGAATACTGGGGTTGGTCACCATGCCCTCCTCAAAAGGATCTTCCCAACCCAGGGATTGAATCCATCTCTTGCTGTCTCCTGCATTGAGAGGCAGGTTCTTTACCACTATTGCCATCAGGGAGGCCCCCCACATGGGGGCATAGCTAATGAACAGTTCAGTTCAGTTCAGTTCAGTCACTCAGTCGTGTCCGATTCTTTGCGACCCCATGAATCATTGGGTCACATTTCACCAGTACAGTCAAATCAAGAGGATCACACCTGAGCATCAAATATGGGAACCAAAACCTGATGAGGAAATTCTAGTACGTGCTCTTTGGGAACTGTTTTTTATACCTCCTTGGGCTCAGTTGAAAGATACAGCTCCTAGCACTTAACAAGCTCCTTGTCACATATGTCCATAGATCTATCAGAATACTTCTGCTGGGAACTTTCCGACAGGAAGGGGATGATGTCTCCCTGAAGTCCTCCAATTTCACTGCCTCTGGCTGAGACAAGTTGGGAAGAAAGCAGTGCTCTTCTTTTTAGACTGGATGGCTTCAAGGAAACAAGTACATTCTCAGCCTCAGGATGGTGTCAAAATGGCCCTGGTTTCTCTCCCTAGTCTCATTTTCCATGGCAAGAGGAGTTGAAAGTTGGCACTTGAGCCAAAGCTTCATAAATAATTTATTGGAAATGGCAAACCCTGATGAGAGCCAAAGAACTATATTGCAAAGGAGCCATGGACATTCTCAGAGTGCTCTGTCCTGGCAGGTCCCAGGAGGTAGTGAGCAGAGGGAATGATAGGCTGTGGGGAGCTCCAGGCTCCAGGCTTCCATGGCTTTTGGGAGATGGCTGTGATGCCTTCAAAGTTAGGGGAGGGTGGACCTCTGCTACTTCAGTGGGTCACTCTTTGTCACATCACTGAGGACATCTTTCTTAGCTGCCCAGGCCTTTGTATCATTGGACCCAGACACCCACATGGGTAACATGTCAGAGCTGGACCCTAATGCTCTCACCATGTGGCCTCATTTCTGAACAACGCTTCACCTATGTGGCCACATTTTTTTTTTTTTTCTGATCAGCTTCTGAACCAGTTAATCCATCTCTTTCTTCTTGATCTTGACTTTTGGCACTTTTCCCATCCCAACCTTGACTGTCCCCCTACAGCTAAGATGCCATGTCCACACAAACTCAAAGGGATTTTTATACCCAGCCATCCTGATTCCCCTATGATGGCCCAGACCCAAGTCTAGGAACCAGGCAGTGATGAACTTATCTTCCTATCTCTGTATTTCCCTGTCTTGACTCCCTGAGTCCTATATCTACCAGCCTCTTTTATGGACATTGCACCCTGTGTGAACCATTACCTGCAAGATAAAGTTTTGATGGGCCAGGGTTGGAGAGTCTTGATGCTGCCCTACTAGAAAAACCCCTTCCTGGTTATTCTCCCCCAGTGGTGCTAGAAATGGAGAGCTGCTAATGATTTGCTTCTTTGGAGACTTTATCATGGGGGAGGGGGAAACGTGATGGCAGAGGGGGACCTCAGTCATTGCTGTCACAGGTGAACTGGCCCATAGAGTCCCCAAGATCCTCAACTAGATAATATAAGGTTTAGCAAAAGTAGCCAGAAGGGTGGATGTTTGGAAGGAGGTGGGAGAGAACTTTTTCTTAGAGACAGAGAGTATGCATATCAGTTTCAGGTTCTTGGAGACCTAGCTGGTGTAGAAGAATAAGAAAAATAAACATGAATTTTTTGAGATTTATGAGTTAGTATAGCTCAGTGATTTAAGAATCTGCCTACCAATGCAGGAGGTGAAGGAGACTCAGATTCAATTCCTGTTGTCAGGAAGATTCCCCTGGAGCAGGAAATGGCAACCCACTTCAGTATACTTGCCTGGAAAATCCCATTGACAGAGGGGCCTGGTGGGATGTCAAAGAGTTGGATACAGCTGAGCATGCATGCCTGCACATAGAATGGTTCTCTTGGGGAGGGGAAACAGGGACAAGAAATACTTGTGTGGATAGAGGAGTCATTAGAAATAAATTAAACCAGACTGGCAGGTGATTCTAATAGGACTGTTGAGGAAAAACACTTAGGGAAGTAAGGATGCTGTTTTTGGTACCTTGCATTAGCATCAATCACTGTTAGGTGTGGAGTGCATCTTTAATATTGATACATGGGGCTGATTGCTGGAATGATAAGTCAAATTCCATTAAGATAAATTCAAAGCTTGTCCCAATTTTTTTTTTCNATGCTGTTTTTGGTACCTTGCATTAGCATCAATCACTGTTAGGTGTGGAGTGCATCTTTAATATTGATACATGGGGCTGATTGCTGGAATGATAAGTCAAATTCCATTAAGATAAATTCAAAGCTTGTCCCAATTTTTTTTTTCCTGTGATAGAATTGGGGTAGAGAGAGTGGACTTAGAAATAAGTAGGCCACTCCTGGGACTTGACTGTGTGTTACATACAGGATTTTGTTGTGATGTGACTTAGTGGATAGCTATTATCAGACGGGTATATATGACCATTGTTGTGAGAGATGTCAGACACTCGAAAAAGACTTCAATAGCAAGTGCTTTTGAAAGGAAAGCAAATTAAGTTAATCATTTACATGAGAAAATCCTGATAGAAGTGGTTTTGAGCACATTCTATTACCTTGTAGTGGGTACCCTGTGTCTGTCAAAAGATGACTCTTCTCAATCCTCAGTCTTACTGTGAGTATTTTATCTAGTGTTTTTTATTTGCCAAAATGAGAAAGAGAAATTCTAAGTCAGCCCATATTCTTTTTCTTAAAGACCATTAGTTACTTAGCTTAGTTTCACCATAAGTCACTCGGGCCTCAGTTTCTTTGTCTGTAAGGGAAGCTAATAAACTTCTAGGGCTCATAGTAAGGATGACATGAAACAATACGTTTGGAAATACCTGCCTAGGACAGGTACTGGGGAGAGAGGCAATACAGGAGGGGCAATAAGGGCAATAGCATGTCATTTAAGGAAGGAGAGAGGCATGATCTTCATTTGACCTTGGGAAAATTATTTAACATTTCTAAGCCAACTTTATTCTACTTTTTAGCATTGCTTTGATTGTTACAGACCTTTTGAATTTCTGTATGGATTTTAGAATCAGCATGTCACTTCTGTAAAAAAAGAAGTCTGCTTGGGTTTTGATTGGTATTGCACTGAATTTATATACCAATTTGGGGAAAATTGACATTTTAACAACACTGAATCTTCTAAACCAAGAACCCAGTGTCTTATTCTTTTAAAGTCTTTATAAATTTCTCTCAGTAAGGTTTTGTGGTTTCAGTGTATATTACTTGCACCTCTTTTGTCAGATTTATCTCTAAATACTTAGTATTTTTATGTTATCTCAAATGGTATTTTTATTCACATTCAATTTCTAGTAGTCTATTAGTATTCTATAGAAATACAATTGAGTTTTATATATTGATCATGTGTCCTGCAATCTTGCTAAAATCATTTATTAGTTGTGATAGGTTGTTTTTTTGTAGACTCCAAAGGAAAGGAATCCTGATAATAAAGACAATTTCTGACATGGATTCCTTTCCTTGCTTTATTGTGCTTACTAGAACTTCTAATAAAATATTGAATAAATATGGTGAAAGTGGGTATTCTAGCTTTGTTTCTGACTTTAGTAGGAAACTATTGGGTATCTTATCATTAATTATGATGTCCATTATCAGTTGAAAAATTCTCATTTATTCCTAGGTTGCAGAAAGTTTTTATCAATAATAGTACTAAATTTTAGCAAATGATTTTTCTACATCCATTGAAATAGTCATATGATTGTTAATAGTATGATGTTCATATTACATTGAGTTTCAAATGGTAAACTAACCTTGGTTTCATGGGATTGTTGGCACTTGGTCTCAATGTATCATGTGTCATAAGTTCAGACAAATTTCTGTTACATCTTTTGTCCCATTGGGTGGATGGAGAAACTGAGGCTGAGGTGGGCTAAGACTCCTCCTCTGTGGAGAAGGCACTTTTCAGTGTCTTTCCCCTCTGCCTTCAGGGGCTTCAGCTCAACATACACCATCCCTTCCTACAACAGACAGGGGAGTGAACGCACTGTCATGTGCTGATCAACAAGCAAAGCTGTTTCTGCTGTGAATTTATTAAGATTAATTTACTAGCCTGGTTGGAGGATTTATTGAACATTTAAAAATGTTAATGGACAGAATTCCCAATAAATCATGTCAACAGATCTTTATAAAAACAGTGGGGAGGTTTTGAATTGGCCCAAGAAGCAGCATTGGCCCCAGTGGTGGGCTCAGTTCAGTTCAGCTCAGTCGCTCAGTCATGTCCGACTCTGTGACATCATGGACTGCAGCACACCAGGCTCAAACTCCCAGAGCTTGCTCAAACTCATGTCCATCGAGTTAGTGATGCCATCCAACCATCTTATCCTCTGTCATCCCCTTCTCCTCCTGCCTTCAATCTTTCCCAGCATCAGAGTCTTTTCCAATGAGTCAGTTCTTTGCACCAGGTGGCCAAAGGATTCAACTTCAGCATCAATCCTTCCAATGAATAATCAGGATTGATCTCCTTTAGGATGAACTGGTTGGATCTCCTTGCAGTCCAAGGGACTCTCAAGAGTCTTCTCCAGCACCACAGTTCAAATGCATCAATTCTTCAGCCCTCAGCTTTCTTAATGGTCCAGCTCTCACACAGCCTTTAAGTACAACTCTCAGTAGAGCCTTTAAGAAAATGGCAGGGCTTCCCCATTGCAGGGGAAATGGGTTGGATCCCTGGTCTGTGAAGATCCCATAAACTGAAGAGTACCTAAGCCCGTGCGCCACAACTACTGAACTGGTGCACCTAGAGCCTGTGTTCCACAGCAAGACAAGCCACCGCATTGAGAAGCCCAAGCACTGCAAAGAAGAATAGCCCCTGTTGGCCACAACTAGAGAAAGCCTCGTCCACAGCAATGAAGACCCAGTATTAACAAAAAAAAATAATAATCACTAAAATTTTAAAAAAATAAAATGACAGATATTATCAGCTGCTCAGTGTCTGAAGGTTGTGATTCTCCTGCCATAAAATTCTCAATGGGAAGTCATTGTCATAATAGTAGCTATCATTTGTTAATGCCTACTGTTTGCAGGAGATTGTGCTTGGGATTTCATACCTGCTCTTTGATCCTGCACATGTTCATTGTATTTTCCATTTCATAGATGAGATATCTCAGGTCTGAATAAATGAAGGGACTTGCCCAGGATTATGGTTTGTCACCCAATTCCTCTCTCCACTGGAGCCATATCAGACCACTAACAGTCCTCACAGGTATATGTTACTCCTTCATGCTTCTGAGCTTTAGCTGGAGCATCTTCTCACTCCCTCTTCACATCTCAGCTCTTTTGATAAAACAGTTCTGGTCATGGGACTCCCGAGCCTCCCAGACTTAGTATAGCTCCTTTGTTGTTGTTCAGTCATTAAGCTGTGTCTGCCTCTTTGTGACCCCATGGACTGCAGCACGCCAGGCTTCCCTGTCCTTCACCATCTCCTGGAGTTTGCTCAAACTCATGTCCATTGAGTTGGCGATGCCATCCAACCATCTCATCCTCTGTCATTCCCTTCTCCTCCTGCTCTCAACCTTTCCCAGCATCAGGGTCATTTCCAGTGAATTGGCTCTTGGCATCAGGTGGCCAAAATATTAGAGTTTCATCTTCAGCATCAGTGTTTCCAATGAATATTCAGGGTAGATTTCCTTTAGGATTGACTGGCTTGATCTCCTTGCAGTCCAAAGGACTCTCAAGAGTCTTCTCCAGCACAACAATTCAAAAGCATCAATTCTTTGGTGCTCAGCTTTCTCTTGAGGATCACTTGCACATTTCTCAGCATGGCTGGCTGGGAAGATTGGTGAAGTCTTTCCTAGCCACTTCTAATCAAAGTCCTCTCCTCCTCTCCCTGTGCTCTCTCTTTTCCTGCTTTGCTTTACTCCATTTCGGCCCTACTACCTAACATTATACATTTTTCTGTTGCATTGTCTGTCATCCCCACTAGAATGTCACAACCATGAGGACAGATATTTTTGTCTGTTTACTGATGTGTACCTGGTGAAGTGAAGTTGCTAAGTTGTATCTGACTCTTTGCGACCCCATGGACTGTAGCCTACTACGCTCCTCCATCCATGGGGTTTTCCAGGCAAGGGTACTGGAGTGAGTTGCCATTTCCTTCTCCAGAGGATCTTCCTGACCCAGGGATCGAATCCAGGTCTCCCGCCATGTAGGCAGACCCTTTACCATCTGAGCCACCAGAGAAGTCCAAATTTTCCGGAGATGCTATCAAAATGAGGGCAAAGGAAAGAGCACTCGATGTGATCCAGTGTGAAGCCACCAATGACCTTCACTGGGTGCTTTTGGGTGAAGACGCCAGACAATCATGGAGAAAGTAGGGAAGCTGACGAGGCAGTGTGTAGAATACTAAGATTTATTTTTTCATTAGGAGAATGTGCTTCCATTCTTATTTTACTCAATTTCCTAGCAGCACTCTCGTCTTCTTGACACACTCTCCTCCCTTGACTTGGTCTTCTCCCTGTATTTCTGGCCAATTCTTTTCTCTCTCACTTATTTGAGTTTTTATGCTTTTCTCTCTGATTTGAGTATGCCTTCTTGCTCTTTTCATGACTGATGGCTTCCTACTATTCAGGTCTCAGCCCACATGCCTGTTAAGAGCCACATCTTCTGGTTTCTCTGTGTGATGCTTTGACATCTTTTGACCTTGTTGGACCCTGGTGGGTCTTTCCATCCAGTGCTACTCAAGAGAGCCTTTTATATGCAAACCAACCAATCCATAGCGCAGACCCCCAGCCACCTCCCTCACAGGATTTCTACACTCTAGATCACTCACTCATCCTCTACCTTTATCACCCAGGTCTAGGTGCTAGACAACTAGGGATGGCTCTTATGTCTCAGAGCCAAGCAAAATTATTCACAATAACCATTCGTAAACCTCCTTACTCTGCCTCTCTTTCTTCTTGCAGAAGCCACAGTGTGCATGCTTTCCCCTGCCTCCTCACTCTGCCTCCCGCCTGGCCCTGGTGCTTCCCCACATGGCCCCACATGGTGTGCTGTGCCTCATCCTCTTGGAATCTAATAATGTAACAGGCTATCTTTTTTTCTTTAATATAAATTTATTTATTTTAACTGGAGGTTAATTACTTTACAATACTGTATTGGTTTTGCATATATCAACATGAATCCACCACAGGTGTACATGTGTTCCCATCCTGAAACCCCCTCCCTCCTCTCTCCCCGTACCATCCCTCTGGGTCATCTCAGTGCACCAGTCCCAGACATCCTGTATCCTGCATCAAACCTGGACTGGTGATTCATTTCATATATGATATTATACATGTTTCAATGCCATTCTCCTAAATCATCCCACCCTCTCCCTCTCCCACAGAGTCCAAGAGACTGTTCTATACATCTGTGTCTCTTTTGCTGTCTTGTGTACAGGGTTATCGTTACCATCTTTCTAAATTCCATATATATACATTAATATACTGTATTGGTGGTTTTCTTTCTGGCTTACTTCACTTTGTATAGTAGGCTCTAGTTTCATCCACCTTATTAGAACTGATCCAAATGTATTCTTTTTAATGGCTGAGTAATATTCCATTGGGTATATGTACCACAGCTTTCTTATCCATTCATCTGCTGATGGACATCTAGGTTGCTTCCATGTCCTGGCTATTATAAGCAGTGCTGTGATGAACATTGGGGTACATGTGTCTCTTTCAATTCTGGTTTCCTTGGTGTGTATGCCCAGCAGTAGGATTGCTGTGTCATAAGGCAGTTCTATTTGCAATTTTTTTAAGGAGTCTCCACACTGTTCTCCATAGTGGCTGTACTAGTTTGCATTCCCACCAACAGTGTAAGAGGGTTCCCTTTTCTCCACACCCTCTCCAGCATTTATTGCTTGTAGACTTTTGGATCGCAGCCATTCTGACTGGTGTGAAATGGTACCTCATTGTGGTCTCCTGATCTGTTGGCCTTGCCATATTGGAATATAATAAAAGCTACATTTTAAAACAGTATTGTCTCCTTGGAGAGCGTTTTCCCGACCACCTATGATTCCCAGCCTGCATGGAAGGTGCCCTAGGTTGTTATTATTTAATTCTGTGTGTATTTGTCTACTTAGTTTCTTTCTTAAGAGTGCATTAATCAGAGAACCAGAACCAATAGGAAATGTATCTTTATATCTCTATCTTTCTCTGTCTGTCTCTATTGCTATCTCTCTATCTTTATCTCTGTCACTATCTGTCTTTATCTCTGTTTCTATCTTTATCATTCTGTCTCTCTTCAGTTCAGTCCCTCAGTTGTGTCCAACTCTTTGCAACTCCATGAATTGCAGCACGCCAGGCCTCCCTGTCCATCACCAACTCCTGGAGTTCACTCAAACTCACGTCCATCGAGTCAGTGATGACATTCATCCATCTCATCCTCTGTCATCCCCTTCTCCGCCTGCCCCCAATCCCTTCCAGCATCAGAGTCTTTTCCTGTGAGTCAACTCTTCTCATGAGCTGGCCAAAGTGCTAGAGTTTCAGCTTTTGCATCATTCCTTCCAAAGAACACCCAGGACTGATCTCCTTCAGAATGGACTGGTTGGATCTCCTTGCAGTCCAAGGGACTCTCAAGAGTCTTCTCCAACACCACAGTTCAAAAGCATCAATTCTTTAGCACTCAGCTT
>SJYV01003368.1:738713-824911 GCA_006410875.1 Neotragus pygmaeus
CTCAGTCATGTCCAACTCTTTGCGACCCCATGAATTGCAGCACGCCAGGCCTCCCTGTCCATCACCAACTCCTGGAGTTCACTCAAACTCACGTCCATCGAGTCAGTGATGACATTCATCCATCTCATCCTCTGTCATCCCCTTCTCCGCCTGCCCCCAATCCCTTCCAGCATCAGAGTCTTTTCCTGTGAGTCAACTCTTCTCATGAGCTGGCCAAAGTGCTAGAGTTTCAGCTTTTGCATCATTCCTTCCAAAGAACACCCAGGACTGATCTCCTTCAGAATGGACTGGTTGGATCTCCTTGCAGTCCAAGGGACTCTCAAGAGTCTTCTCCAACACCACAGTTCAAAAGCATCAATTCTTTAGCACTCAGCTTTCTTCAGAGTCCAACTCTCACATCCATACATGACCACAGGAAAATCCATAGCCTTGAGTAGATGGATCTTTGTTGGCAAAGTAATGTCTCTGCTTTTCAATATGCTATCTAAGTTGGTTATAACTTTCCTTCCAAGGAGTAAGCGTCTTTTAATTTCATGGCTGCAGTCACCATCTGCAGTGATTTTGGAGCCCCCAAAATAAAGTCTGATACTGTTACCACTGTTTCCCCATCTATTTACCATGAAGTGATGGGACCAGATGCCATGATGTTAGTTTTCTGAATGTTGAGCTTTAAGCCAGCTTTTTCACTCTCCTGTTTCACCTGTGACTGGAAATTCCAGTTCAAAATCTGGAAGATTTGAGACCCAAGAAGAGTTGATCTTTTGGTTTGAGTCTGAATGTAAGAAAAGACTAATATCTCAGCCCAGAGAGTCAGGAAGGTGAAGATCCCTCTTCCTCAGCCTTTTGTTCCATTCAGATCTTCAGTTGATTAGAAGAGGACCGCCAACATTCGGGAGGGTGATCTGCTTTACTCAGTCTGCTGCTTCCGATATTCTTGTCCAGAAATACCCTCAGACATACCCAGAAGATTTGGCCAAATATCTGGGCATCTCGGAGGCCAATCAAGTTGGTATCTAGAATTAACCACTGTAGAGATAGGATCATGTCAGCCTCGATTGCATTTGTCTCTCTCATTGCTTAATAAAATCTGTTAATTGAATGAAGAATAGAGACTTACAATTATTCTTTGAGAGGGTAGACTAGTTAAGTGAGGCTGGGCTATGCATCAGTGATTGAAAAAGTCTAGAAACTCAGTAGCTGAATACAATAAACCTCTATTTCTTATTTACACAAACTCTGCTGTATATTCAGCAGTATAGGCCTTTTAGCAATACCCTCCAGGCATATGGCCTCCAGAACTGTCACAGTGGTGCCCTGGGGTCCATCAGTTTTGCCAGTGCTCCACTGGTTAACATTTAACCACATGGTCCAAGCCTACCCACAAAGGAGGCTGGGAAATGTAGTCTTCCTGTGTGCCTTGGTGAATTGCAAAGCATTGTCTCTCTATACTACATCATGAAAGAGAGGAGGGAGTCTTAGAAGACAGCTGGCCAAGGAGCAATGAGAGCTTAGGAACAGCTAGAGATCTTGGATTTGCTCTAAATCTCATCAGCATCTAGTTTCTCATTTTTCTGGCATCCCTTGAGAGGCTAGACACCCAGGAGATATAGTTAGAAGGGTCTGATTTATTTCTACTTCTGACATTGAGCAGCTGTGTGGCTTTAGGCAAGTCATTTGACCTGTCTGAGCCCCATGTTCCTTATTGGTAGGAGTGGATATTATGCATCATTGTGCCTGGCATGACCACTTGCCCCATGAGTAAGTGTCCTCATTAGAGTTGTTTTTGTGTTCTTGGTTAGCATTGTGAAGCCCACTGAGGCATGGACCCTACCCAGCAAAGCAGAAACAACTTCCAGCTTTTGGACTTCCAATTCCTTGTGTATGACAGCCCCACGGAAAGCATTATGCCTGTTTCAACGAACAGAAAGATATCCTTGCCCTGGGTTTGGCCATTTTCTCTGGCTTAAGGTTTCCATATGCTCCTCTTCCCTCTCTCCTCTAGTCAGAAGGTCAATGGCAGAGCAGCCCTTTTTCAGGGTAATAAGTTTTTAATGTAGATGCAATTAGTGAATAAGCAGTTGATTAGTTCATTATGAAAATACCGAAAACAACACCATTTGTGGTGGCAGAAGCTCCGGGAAGACAGATGCGCTCCTTCTTCATTCTTTCATTTGGGTCAGAATGTCAGGCAAGTTAACATATTTTACCATAATATTAAGCCCTTGTAACACTAAAAGACCATTATGTTAGAAAAAAGTCCCCCCTCTGGGGTATTAATTAGAGAGATGGAGCTTTAAAAAATCATAATTGCATTAAATTTCTCTCTTACAGCCATTTTCATAGCAAATCCTTAATGCAAAATGTGGATGGAAAAATGCAACGTTGGCTAAAGAATTTATGAAAAACACCAAACGGCTGATCTATCATTTTTAAGGGGAAAAAAAAAATTGTCAGATCTCTGGCTTTAGATTTCTACATCTAAATAGTTTTAGAGTTCTAAAACAATTACGAGAAGCCTGGGCCAGAAGTCAGAGATTGATACAGTCTTTGTAATACTATCACTGCTGCTGCTGCTAAGTCACTTCAGTCTTGTCCGACTCTGTGCGACCCCATAGACGGCAGCCCACCAGGCTCCCCCCTCCCTGGGATTCTCCAGGCAAGAACACTGGAGTGGGTTGCCATTTCCTGCAATGCATGAGAGTGAAAAGTCAAAGTGAAGTCGCTCTAGCTCCCCCCAAAACTAATGAAGATGGATGATCACTCTTGGTAGAAACTCCTGCTCTGTGTCCCAGTCCTGAATCACTCTCTTCTCTTGGGACTTTCCTGGGTCATCTTGGTTCACTGACTGGCGTGGCAGTCAAGTTCTGAATTGTTACTCATGTGCTTGAAAATATCGGTATTTAAAATACATATTTGTTTGTTCATGTATTCATCCCCAGGATGAAGATCTGTTGAGCCACTCTGTGCTAGGTGCAGGGGCTACACTGGTGCATGGAACAGTCCCTGAACTTAGATACTTCTCATGTAATAGTGGCTGGGTACCTGTGTGCTCTGTTGCTCAGTCATGTCCAACTCTTTGTGACCCCGTGGACCATAGCCTGCCAGGCTCCTCTGTCCATGAGATTTCCCAGGCAAGAACACTGGAGTGAGTTGCCATTTCCTCCTCCATGGTATCTTCCTGACCCAGGGATTGAACCCAAGTCTCCTGTGGCTCCTGCTTTGGCAGATGGATTCTTTACCACTGAGCCACCAGTGTAATGGAAAGTGAAAGTGAAGTGAAAGTGTTAGTCACTCAGTTGTGTCTGACTCTTTGGTAAAGAATATGCCTGCAATGCAGGAGACCCAGGTTCAATCCCTGGGTTGGGAAGATGCCCTAGAGAAGGGAATGGCAACCCATTCCAGTATTCTTGCCTGGAGAATTCCATGGACAGAGGGGTCTGGCAAGCTACAGTCTATGGGCTTGCAAAAAGTCATCCACTCATCAACAAATCACAGAGATTGGTGTGAAGTTGCAAATGAGATAGACATCATAAATGAAGGAGGTATGTGCTGCTGCTGCCGCTAAGTCACTTCAGTCGTGTCCAACTCTGTGCCACCCCATAGACGGCAGCCCACCAGGCTCCACCGTCCCTGCGATTCTCCAGGCAAGAACACTGGAGTGGGCTGCCATTTCCTTCTCCAATGCATGAAAGTGAATATTCAAAGTGAAGTCGCTCAGTTTTGTCCGACTCATAGTGACCCCATGGACTGCAGCCTACCAGGCTCCTCCGTCCATGGGATTTTCCAGGCAAGAGTACTGGAGTGGGGTGCCGTTGAGGAGAGTATTAATAACTGATGTTGTTAATACTGTCAATGGAGGTTCAGGGAAGGCTCCCCCTGAAGCTGACAAGAAAGAAGAGAAGGGGTTCCATGGATGAATCAGGGTGTCTGAGGCAGAGGAAACAGTATCTGCAAAGTTCTAGCCCTGGGAGATTAAGAACAAGGGACAAGGACATTTGGGAAACTGGAAGAAGGCAAGCAGCTGAAAGTATGAGGTGGTGGGAGAGGTAGGAAGGTAGAGAGGTGCAGGGGCTGTGTGGGTTCCCTGTTATCTTTGTCCTAAGAGAAGGGAAAACCGCTGGAGCATTTTAGGAGGTGATATGAGCAGTTACACAGACGTGTACGCACAGACACGTATACATAAAATAAAGATGCAACATTAATGTGATGCTGAATGAATTGCTTTCTTTCTCTGATCCTTTCCACGTGTATTAGGTGATACTAATAATAGGACTTACCTCTAGTTTTGCAGTAGCAATTATAGGGAATAAGCCAACAGCAGATGCTTCTCTTAGCATTTGGTATGCTGAATAGGAAAATTTCCTTTCTTTCTTTTTCTTTCTCTCTCTCTCGTCTTCCTTCCTTCTTTCATCCCTCTCTCCCTCCTTTCTCTCTTCTGTATTCATCAAGCTAATATCGCCTTTGAGAAAAAAACCCAACTGACCAAAGAATACATTTTTTCTGTACAATTTCAATTGACATAATGTTTCAAATATACAGCAACTTGATTCAGTTATACATACATATAAATTTATGAATATATATTCCTTTTCAGATTGTTTGCCATTATAGGTTATTATAAGATATTAGATATAGTCCCCTGTGCTATATAGTAGGTCCTTGCTTATCTATTTTATATATAGTAGTCTGTATCTGTTAATTCCCCAATCCTAATTTATCCCCCAACTCCTTTCTTCTTTGTAATGATGTTTCTCTTTTATGTCTGTCAGTCTATTTGTTTTGTGAATAAGTTCATTTGTATCATTTTTAAAAGATTCCACATATAAGTGATATAAAATGATATGTGTCTTTGAGGTATTTCACTTAGTATATGGAAAACAGTATGGTGATTCCTTAAAAAACAAAAAATAGAATTGCCATATGATCCAGCAATCCCACTCCTGGACATTTATCCAGAAAAATGAAAACTAATTGGAAATGATACCAGTACCCCAATATTCACCCCAATGTTCTTTGCTATTTATTATAGCTAAGACCTGGAAGCAACCTAAATGTCCATCAACAGATGAATGGATAAAAAAGATGTAAGTAAATGGAGTATTATACAGTTATAACAAAGAATGAGAAATGCCATTTGCAGCAAGATGGATGGACCTAGAGATGATCATGTTAAGCGAAGAATGCATTTCAATTCTTTTAAAACTCAAGGCTGTCAAACAACAACAACAAAAGCTAGGGACTTTGCTTATTATTCTTACTAAATCAGTTGGTTATCAAATTGATCAATGAGTATAAAATGGGCACTAACTTTATGCCTGGTTCTTCATAAAGGGCCAAGGGACGAGAAGGTTTCCCTGTTATAGCACCTGTGAATCTTAATATCATGAAACACTTGAGCAATCCTTACTGAAATAAGCAGGTGGTGGGAGGGACAAAGGCTGCACAGAAACCAGGTAGCTTGCTAATTGCTCTTCCCCTGGGGAGTTTGTTATTGCATCCAGTCCTTGGTCAAGGCATCAAATCAACGTGCAGAGTCTCTTTCAAGATGCACAATCATCTTGACTATGGTTTGAACTAGTCTCCCCTCTTATGGCACTATCCATGGCTCCTCAGTTCCTTTGTGTGTGTATGTGTGAAATAATAATGAAAACACCATTTTACAGTCACCTTCCTGCTGGCAAGAACAGCAGTCATTCAGCCTGCCAGTGGTAATTTGAACCTGTTTATGCCTGTCTCTTTAGGCTCATTGAAAGTGTTAAAAACAATCATATGACTTAATTACAATTCACTTAGCCTGACGGTTTTTGGTTTTTTTTTTTTTTTTTGGTAAATAATCTTGATGTAAATTCCTGGTGGGCCAGGAGAGAGGAGGCGGGATCCTAATGAACTGGTGATGAAGTGGAAATGCTGAATTGAAATGCCGAATAATGTATTTTGCTTGTCACCTAATTACTTATCTGCCGCCTAATAGCACATTTCATAATATCTTACTTCCTGATCTCTTCATCTGGCAATAAAAATTCCTCCTTGAGATTGCCATGTGCTCCCAAGTAAAGACCAGTGCATTAGGAGCTCAACATGTAACGATGCTTTAATGATCTGATAATGTCTCTTTTATGGAATGGAGAAAGGACTTTCTTGTTTTACTGAAAATTCATTTTCTTCGCCAAGTGAATATTGTTTGAAAGGAACCTGTTATCAGTCAAAAGAGATGAACACACACACACACAATCACCAATCTAAGAACCAAGGGTTGTTAAGTTCCAATTTACAGCAACGGGTTTTTTTTTTTGTTGTTGTTGTTACTTTTAACAATGCAATATAAACACAGAGCAGTATTGAATGCATCCCAGAAAAACAAAAAAATCTCGTATCCATGACAATTTATTTTGGAAACCACCATGTGCAAATAGCATGTTTGTGTGTGTGTGCACGGACACAAATGCATTTTCATAAGCATAAATGTAATTTCATTGTATGCTTACCATATTCCAGGCCCTGAGCTGCATCATAGGAATATTTACATTCCTATATAAGAACATTGTTTCTGCCTGGGGGTGATTTTGTGCCCCTGTCTCTGTCTGCACTCCCACTGCATGAGTATTTCACAATGTCTGGAGATAGTTTTGGTTGTCACAACTTGTGGTGACGGTGTTCTGCTACTGGCATCAAATGTACTTCACTTTTCCCCTTTGAGGAGGGGTTTCAGAGAAGCTGCAAGGAGTAAATGAGAGAATGGATGATAAGAATTCTTTGGAGACTGGGGGCTTGCTTCTGTGATTTGGGTGGGACATGCCCCGACATCACCGACTCAGTTTCATGCCCATCCCTGTCCAGACAGAAGGTGACTTTGGAAAGAGTCTGGATTAACAATGATTCTCCATGTCAATGTATGGCAAAAACCACCACAATGTTGTAAAGTAATTAGCCTCCAATTTAAATAAATAAATTAAAAAAAAAAAAACACAACAACAATGATTCTCCAGGTAGTCTTGAAGGGATGTGAGGTTTGTTCCAGTGTCTTCCAGTAGAGGCGCTGTTAGCATATTGGATCTTGGATCTTGGAGAATAGTAAGCCCGAAGGCTAGAAGCCTCTTCTTTATCACCGATAAAATTTTAAATGGCCTCTCCCACAGGCCCACAGGCTTTCAAGGGTGGGTGGGTAGGATCACTGGTTAGAATGTCATATATAAGGAAATCAAGAGAGAAATATATTGGGCTCAAAGTTATAGAGCTATAAAGTGACGTAACTGGGATTTGAACTGAGGTTCATTTTCTCTCTCTAAAAATGTAAATATATATGTATATACATAAGTACATTTGTAAAAAATATAAAGTAGCATATATAAGCATATAACATGAAAAGTATACATTTTATAAATATAAATGTATTTATTATATTTAATTTATAGATCATAAATATATATAAATGTGTATTTATATTTGTATTAGTATTTAATTATATTACATTTATGTTTTGCATATATAAATATTAATATTAGTATAAATATATAAACATATTAAGATACAAATATACTTTTGTTTGTTTGTGTACTCAGTCCCTCAGTCATGTTTGACTCTTTGCAACCCCATGGACTGTAGCCTGCCAGGCTCCTCTGTCTGTGGAATTTTTCCAGGCAAGAATACTAGAGTTGTTTGCCATGTCCTCCTCCAGGGGATCTTCCTGACCCAGGGATTGAGCCTGTCTCTTGAATCTCCAGCATTGGCAGGCAGGTTCTTTACCACTAGCACCACCTGGGATACCCAAAATATACCTATATTTACATGTTTATAATATATACATATATCTACATATATTTTCTTATATTTATAACTTATCTTAATTCTGTTTTATGTCCCTATTCTGCTTGACGTTAAAAACTTACATATGGCAATTAAGATTTCCTTACATGATATATTCTGCCTTCAGCCTTGTCCCCATGATTGCATCTAAATTCAGAGGGAGCTGACACCTTGTCCAGGCATATTTGGGTACAGGTTTGGCCTTTGGTGATGATGTGTCTACAGTGGTTTCTACTCATGGCTATGTTGCCCGGTCTGGTTCTTGGCTGATCTGAGGCAGCCATTCTTACATCTGTAGAGGTGCCCCTTTTTTCCCTCCTGTCTCTGGTGAGATGGTCCAGGTGTGATGCTGCTGTGTCTTGTCTATCTAGTCAAAGCTGTGGTTTTCCCAGTAGTCATGTATGGATGTGAGAGTTGGACTATAAAGAAGGCTAAGCATGGAAGAATTGATGCTTAACTCAAAGTCCTTGGATTGCAAGGAGAACAAACCAGTCAATCCTAGAGGAAATCAACCCTGAATACTCATTAGAAGGACTGATGCTGAAGCTGAAGCTCCAATACTTTGGCAACCTGCTGTGAAGGGTTGACTCATTAGAAAAGACCCTGATGTTGGGAAAGATTGACGGCAGGAAGAAAAGGGGATGGCAGAGGATGAGATGGTTAGATGGCATAACTGATTCGATGGACATGAGTTTGAGCAAGCTCTGGAAGATGGTAAAGGACAGGGAAGCCTGGTGTGCTGCTGTCCATGGGGTCACAAAGAGTCATCTGAGTGACTCAACAACAACAGCCAGACCCCAGGGTCTGTCCAAAGTCCTACAGCCTCCTTTCAGAACCCAGATCTTAACCACTACCTCTCTTGTGCCCGGTGGTCATCACCAGCTAGGTCCACGTGCTCCTGGGAGACTTGGTCCAGAGCAGTCCGACTCAAGAACATGGGTCCACAGTGAGGGGTCTGACTTCAGCCCAAGACTTGGCCCCCTCCCACTTAAATAACTAGTAGAGACGTTACATCTGTGAGCTGGCTTTTGACTCACCACTATTTTTTTTTTTCACCAGTAAAATATAATTGCAGACTTATTGCTGTGTTATAACCTCCCATGGAGGAGTGGGTGGTAGGGTGGGCCGAAGCTTAAGACAGATAATGGCCTTCTAGGACTGCAGCTCTCGGATCACCCACATCGCCTCTCTTCTTTCTGCGTTTCATCTGTTGTTGAGACAATAACTAAGCCATGATGTTGACTTGGAGTTATTCAGCCATGTGGTTACCCAAAGGCTGGGGGACATATGACTCCAATTATAGACTGTTTGCCAGTCTTTGACCTTGGAGGACCCAAGGCTGGGGAAACCTCCTCATTTGCAGACTGGGGAAAGCCTGCTTCTCTTGGCCTTTCCTTTACCCTGCTCAGCTCATCAGCTGGGAATATCTCTGATCCAGGGCCAAACTCTTCAATGTGCTTGGGAATATGTGAATTAGGGAGATCTGTATTTTTGCTTGTGCCTGTTTCTTTGGGCAACCTACAGAAGCTCATCTCAGAATATACAACAACAGCTGATTCAGTTGCTCTTTTATTTAGCTTTTGCTCCTCCTGTAGCCCAGAATTCCTCATATCTTATGGGCCAGAAATAGAATGCTAACTTAGCAAATATTTGTCCATATCAGTACTGTGTTTTGAAGTTCAGAAATCTGGAATGTGACTCTTTTGCTGTCTGATTCCTTTGTGCAAAATTCTCCACCAAGACTCTGGCTGCCCCATGGTCATCAGCCCAGTGAAGAAGGGTCACTGAATAAAAACAAATGGGGTGAGAGGGAAACATAGTAGTTAATTTGTCATAATATTCTGCAACATGTGAATTAGGGACAACTGGTACCCAGTACTTTTTCTTTACAAAAACTCATTTTCTTTCTACCTAAGATCTGTCTTGCCCACTAGGTTATGGGCTTCTGGAGGTAGGAAATAGGTACGTGTTTTTCGTTGTGCATTCAGTGCTTGGGATGAGACTTTATACATAGAGGTGCTCCAAAAATATCTATTGAATGAATGAATGAATGTGATCAGGTCTATTCTGAGATTCTAGAGAGAGGAACAGATACTTGAAGAACAAATGCAAGCATAGAAAGAGACCTGGGAGATGTTATTCTCACATTGCTCAGAGCATCCCTTCCACCCATGGGTTAGGTGTAAGTTGGGTCAGGTGTGTCTGGGTGGAGAGAGAAGTACTCTGGAATCCTGGGGAGCTGACATGTCATCCTGGCAATCATCACGCACATTTGCTGAGTGATCATGGCCAAGCCCTCTTTAGGTCGGTCGTTTGTCTGGCTTTTAACCTTCAATAAGATTGAGAGAGTCTTCAAGGTACACATTCTATCATCTTCTGAGGATGCTTCTGCCCCCCATCCTGGGCTTCATGCTTTATAAGCTGCTTCCTCCAAGTGCTCTCCAGGCTGCTGACACAGCAGATGGAGAGAGTGCCTGCCCACGACTGACAGATGAGCCTCATTTACAGCCCTCAACATTTAACCACTTGGCTATCTGACAGTATCATCTAGCTCCAAGACGCTGGGAGAGCCCTCCCCATCCCCAGCAACACAGACAACTTCCCACCCCCATGCTCTGTCTGCACGCGGGATCTGGGGAACGTGGAGCAGAGAAGCCAGCTTCCAGCCATGGGTCAGTGAGGCCTTAGAGAGAAGCCCCATTTGGAGAAGCCCCATTTAACAATAGTGCCTAGAAGCAGAAGATGCTGACTTGGTGTCCAGACAAATAATAGCTAGCTTGATCTATTTTCAGGTCCAGTTTCTCAGCCAATGTGATTACTTTGGCTGACCTATTTAGTAATAATATCAGTACTTCTAGAAAGGCCTGATACTGATTATAAGGTGGTCTGAGAATTGAAACACACCTTATTCTTGTTTGTTGACATTGAAGATTTTTGAATGGTCAGACATTTCCATGACAATAACAACAACTCGCTAATATCTGTTGAGTGCTAATTATGTGTATGTGTTAGTCACTCAGTCGTGTCCAACTCTTTGCAACCCCATGGACTGTAGCCCACCAAGCTCCCCTGTCCATGGAATTCTCTAGCCAAGAATACTGGAGTGGGTTGCCATTTCCTTCTCCAAGGGATCTTCCTGAACCAGGGATTGAACCTGGGTCTCTCTCATTGAAGGCAGATTCTTTACCATCTGAGCCACCAGGAACGCTGACCACATGCTAGTCATAAACATATTCATAAGCTCTTATTTTGCCCTTCCAACACCTCTATAAGACAGATATGATGATTATCACTACTTTATAGCCAGGAAACAGAGAATCAGAGATGTTAAGAAATTTACTCGATGTTGTACAGGTCTTAAAAAATTGTATTCAAGCAAACCCACTTTCCTCCTCCTTTCCTTCTAAGTAAATGAAGGAAAATCCTCTGTTAAATAAGCAGGCCTCCTGGCCTTGGCTCCAGTGATGATCATCTTTTGAGAAAGATGATGGGGCTGGAAAGAGACTTTTCTCTCTTATTTCTTCCATGAATTATTAATTTTTAGGTTCAGTGTAGAAATTCAAGAATCTGCGGTCCAGTTAGAAAACTCAAGGATGAGACCAGGCCATTGGATGGGAACAGAGCCTTCTTTTTTTTTTTTTTTACTGTTAAATATCCGTTTATTTTTGGCTGGGCTAGGTCTTCGTGCTACATGGGCTTTCTTAACTGGGGCTGCTCTCTGGTTCCAGTGCATGTGTTTCTCATTGTGTGGCTTCTCCTGTTGCAGAGCATGGGCTCTAGAATACACAGGCTCTGTAGCTGTGACTCCTAGGCTCTAGAGCACAGGCTCAGTAGTTGTAGCACACAGGCTTAGTTTTAGTTGCTTACGGCATGTGGGATCTTTCAGGAGTCGAACCCAAGTCTCCTGCATTGGCAGGTGGATTCTTTAACACTGAGCCACCAAGGAAGCCCAGAACAGAGCCTTCTTAATGTAAAGAGGAATGATCATAGCCAAAATCTCCCTCTGCTATTTCACCCTGGCAGAAGAATGTGGGTGTTAAAATGTTGTGTTGGGAGCAGGGTGAAATTGATAGGACAAGATTCGAGATATCTGTTTAGGTCTCTTTCTTAGAGTTAATGTTGGCCCAGGATATTGATCACTTTGTAATATGAAAGAGTCATCAGGCAATTAGGAAAATTTCCTAAGAGTCNTGTTGGGAGCAGGGTGAAATTGATAGGACAAGATTCGAGATATCTGTTTAGGTCTCTTTCTTAGAGTTAATGTTGGCCCAGGATATTGATCACTTTGTAATATGAAAGAGTCATCAGGCAATTAGGAAAATTTCCTAAGAGTCTTTAAGGCGCATGACCCCTGGTTCATTTAATTTCTGAACTTAGATTGCCCAGGAACCTATGGCATACAATTCTAAGAGATCATTGTATACACATGCCATGCGTGCATGCATGCTCAGTTGCTTCAGTCGTGTTTAATTATTTGTGACCCCGCCAGGCTCCTCTGTCCGTGGGATTCTCCAGGAGAGAATACTGGAGTGTGTTGCTGTTCCCTCCTCCAGGGTATCTTGCCAACCCAGGGATCGAACCCGCGTCTCTTGTGTACCATGCATTGGCAGGCAGGTTCTTTACCACTAATGCCACCTAAGAAGCCCATGACAAGCCTACTTAAAAAAAAAAAAGTATATTTACAATGTTTCACGTATACAGCAAAGTGATTCAGTTTTATATATTTATGTATATATATAGTCTTACTCAGATTATTTTCCATTATAGGTAATTATAAGATATTGAATTTACTTACCTATGCTATACAATAGGTCTTTGTTATCTATTTTGATATATAGTAGTGTGTATTTCGGAGAAGGCAATGGCACCCCACTCCAGTGCTCTTGCCTGGCAAATCCCATGGATGGAGGAGCCTGGTGGGCTGCAGCCCATGGGGTCACTAGGAGTAGGACACGACTGAACGACTTCACTTTCACTTTTCACTTTCATGCACTGAAGAAGGAAATGGCAACCCACTCCANTTGAGTCTGTGTGTTAACTAGCCGGCTGACAGAGGCAGGTGGTAGGTATAATTTATTTACCCCCTGCTATGTGCCAGACAGAGGGCTGGGACCTTGATATCACTGTATCACTGAATTCTCGGATGACCCAGCCATATGTGTGTTGTCCTTCCCCTTTATTAATCCTCTTTATTAATAAGGACCTGGGTGTCTGATCGAGTCTAAGTCTCGCTTATCTAAAGTCAGCTAGCTACTAAGTGATGCAGCTGAAATTTGAACCCATGTCTGCCTAGTCTAATATTTAGTTATTTCCCACTGGGGTATGGTGGGAGTAGCTCTTTTCCAGAACAGGCTGGAAATTCAGTTCTCTTCTTTCTTCACTCCTTGTGCTTTGTTGAATTTGGTGGTTGGAAAGATATAGCTGACCCAAGCAGATGGAGCTCAATCTCTTTAGTGACCTTGAACTGGGAGACATTAGAAAATATTGCAGGGCTGCGGAGAAGGTGATGGCACCCAACTCCAGTNCCTTGTGCTTTGTTGAATTTGGTGGTTGGAAAGATATAGCTGACCCAAGCAGATGGAGCTCAATCTCTTTAGTGACCTTGAACTGGGAGACATTAGAAAATATTGCAGGGCTGCGGAGAAGGTGATGGCACCCAACTCCAGTACTCTTGCCTGGAAAATCCCATGGACAGAGGAGCCTGGGGGGCTGCAGTCCATGGGGTCGCGAAGAGTAAGACACGACTGAGCGACTTCACTTTCACTTTTTATTTTCATGCATTGGAGAAGGAAATGGCAACCCACTCCAGTGTTCTTGCCTGGAGAATCCCAGGGACGGGGGAGCCTGGTGGACTGCCATCTCTGGGGTCGCAGAGTCGGACACAACTGAAGCGACTTAGCAGCAGCAGCAGCAGTAGGTAAGGTACTGGTAGGGCCATTTTGCCTTCTCAAAAGACAGTTCTGGTTTCCATCTGGAGACTGGGTCAGGGGAGGGTGGATTGAAGTTGGGACCACCCACTGGGAAGCTCTTGCAGTCATCCAGGTGGGCGGTGCCCTGAACTGGGGTGGTAGAGGATGAAGAGAAGAAAATGGAGTGGAAGGATAATGAAGAGACTGTAGAATGCATGTGAAAGGAGGGGAGGGAGCTGTGGGCTGGCCTGTGGTCCTTACCTTTGAGCCATTTGAGCGTGTATCAGCATCCCCTGGAGGGATGTTGAAGACCTGCTTCCTGGACACCATCCTGGAGTATCTCATTCACTAGACCTTGAGTGTGGCCTGAGGAGCTGAATTGCCAACTGAATTGTTCCAAGGTGATGCTGATGCTGCTGATCTGGGGACCATATTTTAAAAACCACTGCACTAGAGAAATCTTGCTGGGAAACTAAGACCCTAAGACCCTTTGATTGGATCTCCAAACATCTTTCTGTGACTTGAGAGTTCTGAATAGGGTAGTTTGACCAGAATCCCAGAGGTTCATAAGCAGCCTCAGCAAAGAGGGGGGAATGGAGAGGGCAGCCCCTTATTCCAGAATTGGGAGAGAGAGAGCTTTAGACCCTCGTGTCTAATGAGAATCCCTTGATCACCCAGTTGTTGCCTTGAGAGAGGCAGATTTGGGGGTCTGGTATTAGATAATAACTATTCACATGTCAACATCCATTTTTAGAAATGCAAACAATTCGGAACATGACAGACCTGCTAATTTGAGGCGTAAACTTTTTTTTTTCCTTCCCTTGTGAAAAACAAAGCCATTACGATGCCCGTGACAGCATCCGTGTCCTGATATCAGCCTGTTATTGTTGGATGCATTTAGAAAATATTTCAGGATGGGTCAGGAGCAAGGGCTTAGAGGCTATTTTTCTACTCCAATCAGGCTAAATTCACCTGTCCTGCTAAATACACCTTTATTTATTCTGCTTTATCAGAGAAGAAGAAAGGAGGTTCCAGAGAGGGGCCTCTGGGGTCACTGGTCTTCCCCTGTTGTTTTCTACTCAACCTCCAAACCCTCAGTCTGCCTAAGGGGTGATAACAGGTCAGGGGTTTGTACACCTGTCAGCTTCTTGAGGATTTCCTCAGTGGCTCAGTGGTAAAGAACCTGTCTGCCAATGCAGGAGATGTCGATTCGATCCTTGGGTCAGAAAGATCCCTTGGAGAAGGAAGTGGTAACCCACTCCAGTATCCTTGCCTGGGAAATGCCTTGGACAGAAGAGTCTGGCGGGCCACAATCCATGGGGTCATGAAGAGTCAGACACGACTTAGTGACTGACAGAGCACGCACGCCAGCTTCTTGAAAGGGAGGTATAAGCAAGACATGATGGGCTTAGCTTCAGACACACCTGGGCTCCATTCATAGCCCCATCTTGTCACTTTCTCCAAGTCATTCAACCTCTCTGAGCCCCTCATTTCTGATCTACAAGGTGGCCACATCACTATCACCTCCCTCCTAAGGCTGTTGTGAGGATAAGATGAGATAACATGTGTAATACATGTCACAGTGCCTGGTGTGTTGAAAGTGAAAACACATGTCATAGTAACTGATATTATTAATACTAATATTATCAGGTGAGCAAATTAAAGTTCTGAAAAATCTCATGGTAAAGAAACTGCCAAACTCTGTAAACTCCATCATTTCCCAAGCACTTACAAATTGTTATTTATTTGTTTGGCTGCACTGGGTCTTAGTTGTGGTGTTGTGGGCTCAGTAAGTTGCCCTGTGGCATGTGGAATCTTAGTTCCCCACCCAGAAATCGAACCTGTGTCCTCTGCTTTGGAAGGCAGATTCTGAATCACTGCACTAACAGGGAAGTCCCTCAAACACTCGACATCTGATCTCTTTTCTATCAGGAAAGCCAGTTCATGTCTTAACATCCAGAGTGTGAATGTTGCTATGAACCCACTTTACAAACACCAGGTGAGGGATGACTGTGTCCTGGGGAGGTTGGATAAAGAAGTAGGAGCTGAGAAGGAGAGAGGATAAGATCCCTGAAGATCCAAGTGTTCTGCTTCCACTTGTGTTGACTCTGATTTTGGAGGGGAATCCTATTTGCTGCTGCTGCTGCTGCTGCTAAGTCGCTTCAGTCATGTCTGTCTCTGTGCGACCACATTGATGGCAGCCCACCAGGCTCCCCCGTCCCTGGGATCCTCCAGGCAAGAATACTGGAGTAGGTTGCCATTTCCGTCTCCAATGCATGAAAGTGAAAAGTGAAAGGGAAGTCGCTCGGTCGTGTCCAACTCTCAGCAACCCCGTGGACTGCAGCCTACGAGGCTCCTCCATCCGTGGGATTCTCCAGGCATTTGTACTGGAGTGGGGTGCTGTTGCCTTCACCGATCCTGTCTGCTAGGAAATGGCAACCAGATCTTACTGGTTTGCACTGTGGGCGTGTGTGTGTGCTCACTGTCTTCAGTCGTGGCTGACTTCTGTAAGCCTATCTACTGTAGCCCACCAGGCGGCTCTGTCCATGGGATTTCCCAGGCAAGAGCACTGGAGTGGGCTGCCATGCCCTCCTGCAGGGGAGCCTCCCGACCCAGGGATCACACTCGCATCTCCTGTGGCTCCTGCATTGCAGGCAGATTCTTGTACTGCTGAGCCACTGTGGTAGCCCACCTTGCACTACTGTATTTGTTTCTTTGATTTTTTGATACCTGATATTTTCCAGACAAGTCTCCCCTTAGTGGTCACTGCTGGAGTTCCGAGTGCCCAGCCCTGGGTACTAGTTTGAGTGTGTCCTTCTGAGGCTAAGGACTTCCCAGGTGGTGCTAGTGATAAAAACAAACAAAATGCCTGCCAGTGTAGGAGACACAAGAGACACGAGTTTGATCCTTGAGTTGGGAAGGCCCCCCGGAGGAGGGCATAGCAACCCACTCCAATATTCTTGCCTAGAGAATCCCATGGACAGAGGAGCCTGGTGGGCTACACTGCATAGGATCTCAAAGAGCTGGACATGACTGAAGCATGTACATACTGATGCCATGCATGCTGCTGCTGCTGCTGCTGCTGCTAAGTCACTTCAGTTGTGTCCAACTCTATGCAACCCCATAGACTGGACTATGCAGCACACCAGGCTCCGCCATCCCTGGGATTCTCCAGGTAAGAACACTGGAGTGGGTTGCCATTTCCTTCTCCAATACATGAAAGTGAAAAGTGAAAGGGAAGTCGCTCAGTCGTGTCCAACTCTTAGCGACCCCATGGACTGCAGCGCACCAGGCTCCTCTGTCCTTGAGATTTTCCAGGCAGGAGTACTGGAGTAGGGTGCCATTGCCTTCTCCAAATTCCCCCAAATCTTGCATGGTGGCCCTGGTATATAGTAGACACACAACATACATTTTATTAATAAATTATTAAATGAAGTTTGGCGTTGCATTTGAGGGGAATCTTGTCTTTTCTGAAGAGGCCGTGGGAAATAGCAGAAAAATCAACCAGGTGGACCCCAGGAAGCCTGTGTTTAGATCTGGTGCTGCTTCTATTCTGTTGGCTGTCATGGGGAGCCCACAGCTCTGGTTGCTTCTCCTATACGTGGAAGGCAGGGATCCTTGATCTCATAAGTAAAGATCCCGGGCTTTATTCTGATTGACTACCTTGTCATGTGACCACTCACCTCTGGACAAATTGTTATGGTGAGGGCAATGAAATGGGTTATTTATCGTCACTGGAGAATGGTTGGGGGTAAGGAGTGGATGGGTATGTCATCCAAACCATGTGGATTTAGAGTAGAGGCAACATGGATCCCCATCTGGGAACTGGGGCTCTTCCTGGGAGTAGGGTGAGTGAATGATTGGTATTTGTATCAGTTATCCACTGTTACACTAATGCTGCATAACAAGCAACCTCAAATCTCATGCCTTAAAATTATTTAGCTCAGCACTTATTGGGATCAGGGTCTAAGTGCCAGTGGTTTATGTTGATGCAGAAGGTTCTTCTAATCTCAACTGAGTTCACCCATATATCTGGGAGTTGGCTGAATGTTGGCTAATTTAGGCTAGTTTCGGCTGGAAAGACTGGGATAACTTGGTTCTGCTCCAGCTGTCTCTCAGCCTCAGAGAGGGTAGTGCAGACATGTTCTCATGTTGGGGACAAAGGTGTGAGAAAGCAGCCAAATGCCAAAAAGCACTTTTCAAACGTCTGTGTGTGTCATGTCTGCTCACATTCATCAGTCACATGGATGAACTTTGAATCCAGTGGTGAGGAAACGAGATCTTTCTTTTGAGGGGTGAATTTCAAAATCACATAAAAAGAATATGGATATAGGGAGCAGGGAAGAATGGAGGTCCCTCACGCATTCATCTAACACAGGGTACCAGATCTTATCATCTTCTCTGAGATGGTCCTTTGCTACAGTACATTGGAAGGAGGTAGGTAGGATTAAGGAGAATTAACCTTTATTTCCTCCCTTTAAAAAATCACCAGATGTGTAAAATTTCACCAGCTGGGAGGTTGATCATAAGACAAACCAAGTAATGAATTTCTAAAAAAGAAATATCTCCATCTATGGAGCAGGATGAAAGGTGGTAAATGTTCCACAAGTTCCATCTAGGACCTTTCAAGACAGGGGGTGCTGTGGTCAGCCATGGATGGACAGTGAGACCATCCGTCTTTGTTCAGTAGCCTTTCAGAAAGCAGTGATTGTTCAGCAGGGCTGCCTAAGGGAAGAGACAGAGGGCTTGACGTTTCATAGGTCCGTTGGCAGCAAGACACTCACAGAGCGCTCCCTGCAGCCACAACCAAGGGGCCAATGGTGCAAATGGTGCAAAGCCCAAGCCAGGAACTATTTCAGAACCCTCTCAACAAAGGCAGCAGGACTTCCACATGGGAGCTCTCAGGGCAGAGACATAAAGGGCCAGGCTCCTGTTCTCCCATCTCCAGTTTTCTCTCTTTGAGAGATAAGGCTTCAGGAAAGATGTGCAGCCCTATAGGAACAGCCAGGAGTCCTGGGTTTCATGAGAAACTGGTTCAAATGTGATTTTCCCTCCTTGTATCTCTGCAGCGAGGCCCAGAACCAGGTGAAATGGGGCCGATTTGCCATAAAGACAAATCTTTCCATCTTCTTCCTGGCTCTCTTCTGCCTGGGAAGCGGGTTTTTTTTTTTTTTTTTTCTGCCTTTCTTATTTCTGCCTGCTAAGAGAGCCCGAGAAGCCTCTGTAGCTTTAGAGCATGCATTTCAAAAGAAGAGAGAAATACCTGGGTGTTTTTGTGTTTTTTTTTTTNGGGTTGCAGCCAGTCACAAGGAGCAGATGCCCCGTTAATGATCTTAATGCTTTTCTAGATAGGAGAAGAAGCAATAATTTGGGTTCATAACATCTTCTTTTAAAATATCTAACTAACTGAAGGTCTATTCTGCCAGTTTTGCCAGAGAACAGAGTACCTTATTCCTGATCTCCATCCTGAACTCTTCAGGGTGTGTTGAAGGTCAGCTACTTCCGTGGCTAGTGACGTCATCCTTGTAGAGGCAGATGCCAAGTGCAGTTTTTTAGCTGATAACACAAGGATCTTTGATCCGCTCTGCCACTATTTCACTGGGGCTCTGGCTAGCTCTCATACCTCTTCCATCTCAGTGTCCCATCCATACTGTGGCAGAAAGAGACCCCAGAGATCTGGCAAGACTCCATTTAAGTGCACTGACCCACTGAGAGGAAAGCTTCTCTATTTATTCAAGGTCTATTTTCAGTAATCTGTGCATTTTAGACCAGGAAATAGTGGTGTGATTTTTCAGTAAAATACCCCAGTGATTACCTGTCTTTAGATATCTTTCACATAAAGAGCTTATGTTCAGGAAGTACTCAGCAGGTTGGAAGTGAGGATTGAAATCCAATTCCAGTCACTCCCGGCCTAGATCCCTCTGCTCCTCAGATGTTTTCCTGTAGTCTTGGGGAACTTCTGAAAGCAGGGACCAACTTACAGCCATGGCCGAAAACCAGGACCCTTAATCCAGAGCACCACGTCTCTGGGAAGGTTCAGAAAAGCTTTGATTTATAATAGAATGCTGTCATTCAGGAAATCAGAGAAGGGTAGTTTAGGGTCAAGAATTTCATTTTTCAAGAGGCACCGGAGATTTGTGAGGGACCCTGAGTTGTAGGTGTTGCCGATTAGGAAAAGAAAATGTTCCCCTCTCCATACCGTGCTGATTTTGGAGGACCAAGGGTGCAGAGTATAGGGATCCCAGTGAAGGGAGGAAGACATTTGCTTGGTAAGCATTAATAGCTGTAACAGGGACTTGCTCATCCAGAATTATGGGAGTAAGATTTACCATGAGTGGATTTCTCAGAAAATAGGATATTATCCCTGTGAGTAGATTTTGAAAAAGTATTATTATTATTGGGGGAGAAATCTTTCTGATGGGTGTTGCGTCTTGCCTGGCTCCTTAAAAGGAGCACGTGGAATAGCATTTTACTTCTTCCTTGATTCAGCCTTAAAACCCATCGTATATACCTGAGCTTTAGCTAGTCTCATGGGTTTTGAAACATGTCCCATGCTTTTCCCTCTAAGCCCCCGGGCCTTTGTCTCCATGTGTCTGCATCCTGTGCATCTTCCACTCTGTATTCTCCCCAAAGCACACACAGTGAGTACGAAATAAAACATCTTCGAATGGACACCTTAGGGTCATAAAGACCTCTGTCATTTTGAAGTCCTGTCCAGTTAACGAAGCACTTCCATTGTCTTTTGCATAACAGTAATGTTCTCAGGGACTTCCATGAGGGAGGGACTCCTGTACGTTCATCCTTTCACTCCCTCTGCAAACATTTCATTATCTTCTCATTTGCCCTGACACGATGCCAGGCATCAGAGGCATAAGGATGAATGCCACCTGCTTCCTTCCCTCAAGAAGCTGAGGATCTAAAATTTGTATGAAGAACATGGACACTATTCAGTAGGGCAAGTGCTCTGCCAAGTTGTGTTCTACCTGCCGAGCAGCATGGAGAAGAGTGTGCTTCCCCTGAATCTGATGGCCCAAGACAAAAATATTTTAAAAATCCGTTTTGGTTTCCTTCATCCTCCTTTCTTTTCTTATTTTCACTTCTTGATATACCTGGTGCGTGCGTGCATGCTCAGTCATTTCAGTCGTGTCTGACTCTTAGTGACCCTGTGGACTATAGTCCTCCAGGCTCCTCTGTCCATGGAATTCTCCAGGCAAGAATACTGGAGTGGACTGCCATGCCCACTTCCAGGGGTCTTCCCAGCTCAGGAATCAAACCCACATCTTCTGTGTCTCCTGCATTGCAGGTGGATTCTTTGTTGCTGAGCTACTAGGGAAGCCTGATATATCTGGTATACCTACTCATATCGACCCTTCTTTCCTCTTATAATCTGCAGTTTCTAATCTACTCATTTCTAGGAAATGGGTTGAATTTGTATCCTTTCTTCATAGCAGTGGGTTTCAACTCTGTCTGCCTCACTTGACAGGCACCTGAGAATTCATTAATCCCCATACTATGTCCTAGGCTCAGAGATTCTGATCTAATTAGTCAGAGTGGGTCCCAGACTCCTAGCTGATGCTGATGTGCAGCCAGAGGTTAGAACTGTTTTATAGGCTGTTCTAAATCTGTAGATTCTGATGACACTTGGGGGTGGCCGTAGACTTTCTTGAAGGTTAAGGGCATGGGCTTTGTGACAGCTCTTTTCTAAGACAGAATCTATTTTTAAATCACTGAGGTGTGAAGACCCAGTTCTGGCCTCCATGCAGGTTGTAACAGCCAGTGGAGGAGTCAACGGATGGAGTGGTCCAAGGCCAAGAAATGGCTTAATCCATGTTCCAGGAGGTCTTAACACCTCACAAGCAGTCATGAGAGTAGTGGCGAGGATTCTTAATCAGGTGTTTTAAATCTCAGCTAATCAATACTGGTGCTAACAAAGGGGCCAGAGATTTTCTCATAATAGCCAGATCATCAAAACTTGAGTCTATAAATTGAGAAGCTTCAAGATCTATGGTTTGAAAACTGAATATGAGCTATTTACACGCCCATAAAATTTAACTGTAACCTGACATTATGAAATATATCTAGGAGGACAAAATTACCAAAGTAGTGACAAGCTGTCACCTTCTAATTTCTGAAAGATCTTCTTTTAAAAAATCAGTCAAGTCAGGCTCTGACTGCATCTGGTTGTTGGTGATGTGAGTCTGCTTAGCAGCCACATGGTGCTACTGGCCACATTTGGATAATTTCACTCAATTGGCAAGCATTAATCACACAATTGCTATGGACCTAGCACAGAGGAACATAGACTTGTATGAACACAGATACGTTCTTGGTGGCTCTTGCTGTCTTTTGAGACTGATTCCAACTTTTTCAATGTATGGAGATGAAATCATAACCCAGAAGTATCTTGTAACTGCCTCCTCCAGCAAACAAGGACTGAAAAAGTCCATGGGGTAGAAAGCGCTTTAGGGCCCTTGTTCCCTGAGCCTGAAACTCAGGGTGATTATCACCCTTCTTTGCTTTCACCCAGGAAGTTAATGCAAAGATCAAATGAGGCAATTTCATGCAACAGGTATGTAATAGTCATCAACTTTGTGATGAAGTAGAGATGATTTCCGGAGAAGACAATGGCACCCCACTCCAGTACTTTTGCCTGGAAAATCCCGTGAATGGNGGCAATGGCACCCCACTCCAGTACTCTTGCCTGGAAAATCCCGTGAATGGAGGAGCCTGGTGGACTGCAGTCCGTGGGGTCACAAAGAGTCAGACATGACTGAGCGACTTCTCTTTCACTTTTCACTTTCATGCATTGGAGAAGGAAATGGTAACCCACTCCAGTGTTCTTGCCTGGAGAATCCCAGGGACGGGGGAGCCTGGTGGGCTGCTATCTATGGGGTCTCACAGAGTCAGACACGACTGAAGCAACTTAGCAGCAGCAGCAGCAGCAGCAGAGATGATTTCATTCGTGGTCTGTGACCTCAAGGAAGTCACAGCTGCTGAAGAAGGAAAAACAGGTGCATGGCTTATTCTAATATAAAAGGAAACAGTGATAGTGCTAGTCATGATACTGATGATAATGGCAGCTCCTTTTTGGTGAGTGCTCTGGAGAAGACAATGGCACCACACTCCAGTACTCTTGCCTGGAAAATCCCATGGACACAGGAGCCTGGTAGGCCGCAGTCCATGGGGTCACTAAGAGTCGGAAACGACTGAGTGACTTCACTTTCACTTTTCACTTTCCTGCATTGGAGAAGGAAATGGTAACCCACTCCAGTGTTCTTGCCTGGATAATCCCTGGAACGGGGGAGCCTGGTGGGCTACTATCTATGGGGTCACACAGGGACAGACATGACTGAAGTGATTTAGCAGCAGCAGCAGCTGTGTGAGCTGAGCACAGTGTTTGGTTTCTATCTGGCACACATAGCCTACCTGTTCTGTCATGTTGGTGTCCTTGCCATCATATACCTTTGAGAAAACTGAAAATGTGAGAGGCTGGCTAAGTGCTCAGGATCACACAACCTGCAAATAACCTTCCCAAGATCCAAATTCAGGCCCAACTTCTCCATTGCCTAAGCACTCAACGTCAGTGGTGCATCCTATATAGAGAGGCCTAAAGGAGATTCTTTGGGGGTTGGATGGGGGCGGACACTTGTGGATACGGGCTGGATTGGGTTCTCCCAAAAGCAGACCCTGAAATGAAGACTTGGGCACAAGTAGTTTATTGGAAGGGCTTCCCTAGTGGTTCAGTGGTAAAGAATCCACCTGCTAATTCAGGAGATGTGGGTTCAATCCCAGGGTCAAGAAGATCCCCTGGAGAAGGAAATGGCAACCCACTCCAATACTCTTGCTTGGGAATTTCCATGAACAAAGGAGCCTGGTGAGCTACAAGTTCATGGGGTTGCAAAGAATTGGACATGACTTAGCAATTAAAGAAACAAACAAACTAAAAACCACTTTATTGGGAGAGTATCTCAGGAGGACTGGTTCAATTCAGTTCAGTTCAGTCACTCAGTTGTGTCCGACTCTTTGTGACCCCATGGAATGCAGCACACCAGGTTTCCCTTTCAATCACCAATTCCTGGAGCTTGCTCAAACTCATGACCACCGAGTCGGTAATGCCATCCAACCATCTCATCCTCTGTCGTCCCCTTCTTCTCCTGCCTTCAGTCTTTCCCAGCATCAGGGTCTTTTCAAATGAGTCAGTTCTTTGCATCAGATGGCCAGAGTATTAGAGTTTCAGTTTCAGTCCTTCCAATGAATATTCAGGGTTGATTTCCTTTAGGATTGATTGGTTTGATCTCCTTGCAGTCTAAGGGACTCTCAAGAGACTTCTCCAACACCACAGTTCAAAAGCATCAATTCTTTGGCACTCAGCTTTCTTTATCGTCCAACTCTCACATACATACATGACTACTGGAAAAACCATAGCTTTGACTAGACAAACCTTTGTTGTGTAAAGTAATGTCTCTGCTTTTTAATTGCTGTCTAGGTTTGTCATAGCTTTTCTTGCCAGGAGCCAGTGTCCTTTAATTTCATGGCTGCAGTCACCATCTGCAGTGATTTTGGAGCCCCCCAAAATAAAGTCTGTCACTGTTTCCATTGTTTCCCCATCTAATTGCCATGAAGTGATGGGACTGGATGCCATGATCTTAGTTTTCTGAATGTTGAGTTTTAAGCCTACTTTTTCACTCTCTTCTTTCACGTTCATCAAGAAGCTCTTTAGTTCTTCTTTACTTTCTGGCATATGGGTGGTGTCATCTGTGTATCTGAGGTTATTGATATTTCTTCTGGCAATCTTGATTAAAGCTTGTGCTTCATTCAGCCTGGCATTTCGCATGATGTACTCTGCTTATAAGTTAAATAAGCAGGTTGACAATATACAGCCTTGACATACTCCTTTCTTGATGTGGAACCAGTCTGTTGTCCCATGTCCAGTTTTAACTGTTGCTTTCTGACCTGCATACAGATTTCTCAGGAGGCAGGTCAGGTGGTCTGGTATTTCCATCTCTTTAAGAATTTTCCACAGTTTGTTGTGATCCACACAGTCAAAGGCTTTGGTGTAGTCAATAAAATGAAAGTAGATGTTTTTCTGGAACTCTCTTGCTTTTTTCATGATCCGGCTGATGTTTGATCTCTGGTTCCTCTGGCTTTTCTAAATCCAGCTTGAACATCTGGCAGTTTATGGTTCACATGCTTTTGAAGCCTGGCTTGGAGAATTTTGAGCATTACTTTGCTAGCGTGTGAGATGAAGCAATTGTGCATTAGTTTGAACATTCTTTGGCATTGCCTTTCTTTGGGATTGGAATGAAAACTGACCTTTTCCAGTCCTGTGGCCACTGCTGAGTTTTCCAAATTTGCTGGCATATTGAGTGTGGCACTTTCACAGCATCATCTTTTAGTATTTGAAATAGCTTAACTGGAATTCCATCACCTCCACTAGCTTTGTTTGTAGTGATACTTCCTAAGGCCCACTTGACTTCTCACTCGATGTCTGGCTCTAGGTGAGTGATCACACCATTGTGTTTATCTGGGTCATGAAGATCTTTTTTCTATAATTCTTCTGTGTATTTCTGCCACTTCTTCATCTTCTGCTTCTGTTAGGTCCGTACTGTTTCTGTCCTTTATTGAGCCCATCTTTGCATGAAATGTTCCCTTGGTATCTCCNTAGAAACCAAGAAAACATCCCTATATAAATAAAAGGTCAATACTGTCCTAGTGAACCAAAAGGCCCCCTAAATACAGCTTAAAAGAAAGAAATATATGGCTGTTTCATGTCATAGCCCCAAAGGGAGTGGTCCAGACTGGTAGGGCTATGTACTCCAAGTTGTCACTCAGGGACCCAGGTTCCTGCAACGTTGTTGCTCTGCAGACCCTCTACTGTATCGTCCTTGTCTGCACTGCTATGGTTAGTTGTTGTCATTGCCTATGGGAAGGGGGAGATAGGACACCACCCAGGGCAACCAATTTTCTTTTAAGTGAGTAATGTGAAGTGGAAATTGAATGCATCACTTTTGCTAACATTCCATTGGTGAGAAATCAGCCACATGGCCAAGGTTAGCTTCTAAGAAGGCTGCGGAAACCTAGGGCTGGGTGGCCATGTGCCCAGGAAAAAATGGTAGAAGAGTTCTGGGAGACAAGTAGCAGTATTTACAGTATCATCTCATGTTGGGTGTACATTTAAGGAGTCCTACTGTGCACCACACATAGTGGTTTTTGTTTTCATGCCTCATCTTGTTTACTTCTCTGCTCTACTCTGCACAGTAGGTCTCCTTATCCTCATTTTATATTCTTTTTATTTTTTGACAATGAAGCAATAGTGGCTATTGTCTAATGAATACCTACCATGAAGCAAGGACATTAGTACTTCACATTATACAGTATAGTTCACACGATGCTCTTGAATACTCTAACCCCCTACCACATAGGCAGGCATTGTAATGTTTTTATTGGAGGATAATTACTTTACAATGCTGTGCTGGTTTCTGCCATATAACAATGAAAATCACCCAGCATTGTTATTTTATTTTCAGTTTTATTGGGGAAGCTTTGAGGAACTTAGGTAACTTCTGAAAGCCTCCAGCTTATACATTGAGATTTGAACTCAGGTCCGTGTGCTTTCCAAGTTCATGTTCTTTCTGCTACTGCTAAGTCACTTCAGTCGTGTCTGACTCTGTGTGACCGCATAGACGGCAGCCCACCAGGCTCCCCTGTCCCTGGGATTCTCCAGGCAAGAACACTTGAGCGGGTTGCCATTTCCTTCTCCAATGCATGAAAGTGAAAAGTGAAAGTGAAGACGCTCAGTCGTATCCGACTCTTAGCGACCCCATGGACTGCAGCCTACCAGGCTCGTCCGTCCATAGGATTTTCCAGGCAAGAGTACTGGAGTGGGGTACTGTATTGTAAAGAAGATTCTACAGTTACAAAAAGCAAGGGTACATTCTTCCAAACTCTGCCATCTGCTTTATAAACCTGATGCACTGAATCCTCCAGGCTCTCAATCTCACTAATCTTTCTTTCTCTCTCAGCCTTCTCAGATCTTATTGCTGAAGTCTCACCCCCCAAGACTCTACTGTGGCTGTTGAAATATCATTGTAGGATTCAGAAGCAACACTCAGAACCCTTTGTCACCATCAAAAGTGATCTCTGCTCTCTAAGTGGTGGGGAGGGGAGAGTGGAAGCAGAGGGAAAAGAATATTGGTGAATATCTCAGAATGGGATCTCTCCACATTGTCATGGAGAGAATCAGTGTGATGTAGCATGAAACACCCAGGCGACCACATCTTCCTCATTGGCTCGGGGTGGGGCAGGGAGCCGATTAAATGAGATGATTCGTCTAAAGCACCTGGGTGTGCCTGGCTGGAGCCATGATGAAGCTTCAGGCCCCTCCAAGTTCTATGAGAAGCATATAGCATCCTAGCCAACCCAGCTCTGCAACAGGAAAACCACTTGCAGTTGATGACTGGCCAGCGCTCCAGCCAATGCCAGTGCATCTCAGAGGAGGTGAGACCCACACTCTTTAATGCAGTAGCCAGCTGAGTGCAAAGGACCTGGCAGGCAGTCTATGACACCCCAGCTACCTTTCTCCTTTCCCACTTTAAGGAAGAAAGCAGCAAACAGATCTTGCCTTCAGGGAAAATTTGAGACTTCATGAGATTTCCAGCCATGACATTTTGATATCACCTTGTGTGAACAAAGTTTACATGTATATCTCAATTCCTAGTGTTTTCAGATGGAGAAGGCAATGGCACCCCACTCCAATACTCTTGCCTGGAAAATCCCATAGATCGAGGAGCCTGGTGGGCTGCAGTCCATGGGGTCGCTAAGGGTCGGACACGACTGAGTGACTTCACTTTCACTTTTCACTTTCATGCATTGGAGAAGGAAATGGCAACCTGCTCCAGTGTTCTTGCCTGGAGAATCCCAGGGACAGGGGAGCCTGGTGGGCTGCCATCTATGGGGTCGCACAGAGTTGGACACGACTGAAGTGACTTAGCAGCAGCAGCAGCAGCAGTGTTTTCAGAGGAGGAATCAAGAAAAGTATGTTCTCCATGTAATTTTCACTCTGCCCTCCATCTTCTTTGGAATTTAGGGAAAATGTTTTCTAGTGGATACAAACTTGTTAAGGAAATAAGTTTCTTTTATCAGGTGGGCAGATGGTTAAATAGTGGTGAGTGTTGTTACCACGGATTCATAAATTCTAAGATACTTGGAATTCAGCCAGGTTGCCTGGATTCAGATTCCAGCATTGTCACTTGGACACGTTGCCAAAGCTCTGTTGTTTCAGTTTCCCCATTTATAAAAGGAGACCAATAGTAGTACCTATTTCATTAGGATATTGAGAGTGTGAAAGTACAAGTGTTAGTTGCTCAGTTGTGTCCAACTCTGCGACTCCATGGACTGTAGCCTGCCAGGCTCCTCTGTCCATGGAATTCTCCAGGCAAGAATAGTGGAGTGGGTATCCATTCCCTTCTCCAAGGATCAAACCCGGGTCCTACTGCACTGTAGGCAGATTCTTTACCTCTGAGCCACCAGGGAAACCCTTGAGAGTATTAAGTGGGGTAACAAATGTCCATTCCCTATCTGGGTACCTGGGGCAGAGCATACACCTAAAGGTGAGCTCTTAGTCAGATTACAAGTTACTGCTGGGGGAGCTGGGAGGGTGGTGCATCAGCACAGCCTGCTGTTATCTCCAGGCAGTCTCTTTAATCAATCCCTGCCTCCTGCACCTGCCTCCATCCTAGCTCCACTGAGCTATGGCTGATAGAAAATGTTCATGCCTCTGCAAGTTTCCAGCCAGGGGTTTGGAGCTGGGCAGCAACCTGTTTCTCCTGCCCTGGAAGCTCCAGTCTTTCTATCCCTGTGAAGCCTAGGTCATGAAGCCTTCCACAATGTGGACGATGTATTCAAGAAACAGAACAAATTGGAAGTTGGACACATAGACACACACACAGAGGAGAGCCCTGAGAAGTCATAAGCAAAGACAGGAGATGCTGCTACAGGCAGAGAATGCCAGGATTACTGCCACCGCTGGAAGCTGGAAGAGACAAGGAAGGATGCTTCCCTAGAGGCTGCAAAAGGAGCACAGACCGACTGACACCTGGCCTCCAGAACTGGGAAAGAATCCATTTCTGTTGTTTTGAGTTGCCTAGTTTGTGGCAACTTGGCAGCCTTGGGAAACCAGTATACTAAGTGAGGTCATAGCAAGTGTGGGAAGGATGAGGGTGGACCAACAGGCAGGGATCAGGTCAGGCAGACCAAGTCATGCAAATCATTTGGATTTGATTTGTAAATGTGATGGGAAGCTTATTTTGCTATATTCTTGGACCGAAGATAGAGCTATGTGGGGAATTAGTGAAAGCCTAGGTTGGGACATTGCTTACCAAGTGAAATCCATCACCTGAGACCCAAGATGAACACCAACTGAGAAAGAGCTGTGGGAACCTCTCCTTAAGATACCTTTGTCCCAAGGAAAGAAGGTAGGTGGGAGGCCACCTGCTGAGACCCTCAGCTATGTAGCTTGTTTTGAAAACTGGTTATTACCTTGACTCTCTCCATCTCCACGGAGGCAAGCTCCAGCCCACCCAGCACCTGCACCAGTGTCTGCTGCTAACTAAGAGAGAGACAGATGGAGAAAGGTACAGTTTAATTTTATAGCCTTGGTTCCTTCAAGGCAATTAGGCTTATTGGAAGGAAAGCACCTTTTTCATTCTTTCTTCCTCTCTTTAAATGAAGAAAAATCAAAACGGAGAGAATCAGTGTTGTTGAAAGCCTCACACATGTTTCCTGGTCAGCTTGTTAGCCATCTGCCCATGAGATACCCGAGATTATTAGGTTAATACATTTACTAACGGGGCTTACAAAGCTCCTCAATGAATCTGTGATTTCTTTCACAAGTAGGTTTTAATATACTAAGACAGGGACCATAATGCACAAAGCTGAAAGTGACCAGGTAAGCATTTCTTTCCTGTCCTTGATACCTAAATCAGAGGGGATGAGAAAGAGGATTCCACGAAAATTGCATTTTCTGACTATGGGAACAGTTCATCCACCTAACCACCAAACACATCCTTGTTGAAATAATCTTGAAAATAACTCTTTGAAGGACAGTTTCACACCCGAGGCAGCAAGTCTGTACTTGCTCTGCACTTGTAGAAAACACCTCTGAGTCTTGTGAAGGGAGGGTATCAGACAATAGATGTGAGTAGTAGAATCCTCCCTACAGAACATTAGATGATCTGCTAACCCCTTGTTTTCTTCACTTTATTACATAGATATCCTTTCAGTTTTTGAAACTTCCATACTACTTCCCCCCTCAGGGCTTTTGTAAATGTTGTCCTGTATCAGTTATCTACTGCTGCATAACAAATAACCCCCAAACCTCGTGGCTTCACATAAAAACTGCTTAGACGGCTTGTGGTTCTGGGTTAGCTGGGCAGTTATTCTGGTTTGGGCTGGCTTGGCTGCTCTTGTCCAGGCCTTCTTGGTACCTGTGATCAGCTGGCAGGTGGGCTAATGGCTGTTTGGTATCTGAATGGCTAATGGCAGGTGGGCTAATGGTCTAGGATGGCCTCACTTGGTATTTGACAGGTACCAGGCTGCTGTTGGTTGGGTGAATGTGGGCAACTGGAATGCAGGTTTTTCATCCTGCAGGAGGCTAACCTGGGCTTCTTTTTGCACATGGAGGCAAGGTTCCAAGAGCCTGATAGCAGAAGCAGTAGAACTTCTAAAAGCACAGATTTGGGACTTGCATGGCATCATTTCTGCTACAGTCTACTGATTAAAGCCAATCGCAAGGTCAGGTTATATTCCAAAAGTGGAATATAACTCTACTTCCTACTGGAAGAAATTGCAAAGTATTTCAGCTACTTTTGCAATATACCCTATGTGCCTTCACCTGGGTGCTGTTTCTGCTACTTTTTACCTTCAGATGCCACCTAAAAGAGCATCCACAAGGATGCATTCCCTAGCCACCCCCTCATCCCAAGTGGAAAAAGTCCCCTTCTTATGTCATCTCATAATGAGAACTAGGCATCCATCACACATGGCATGTGGAAGGAAACAAGGAGGGAAAGAAGAAAGGAAGGAAGGAAGGATGGTTGGTTTGGATGACTGCTTCCTTTGTGCTTAGCAGGATGTCTGGCACAGAGTGCTCAGTAAATGTTGGATTTAATCCAGTGCCTCCTTCATAAACCAGAAGATAGACAAAATAGATGTCTTGAATAGTTACTCTCTTTCAGAATTATGCTATATAGCTTCTATGTCTCATATAATTATTTCCTAACAATAAATCTCAGATTACTTATTTTATCCTCATTTTACACCAACAGAAATAGCAATATAAGAGGTTGAAATTACCAACATCTCATATACTCAGGTTCTGACTCCAAAGCCTACAGACTTTTCTGTCCCACCTTTGCACCATATAACAAACATTTTCAGAGCTCAGGTGCTTCCCAGTGCCAAGTTCCCCAAAGGACCTATTCAGGGCTGAGTGTGGAAAAGGATGTAGATTCTCCATGTGGGACTCCATAATTTCTTAGTGGGGGCTACTTCCCACACCAGCACTGATATGGCAAGAGTTGCCTCTATGACTATTTTTGTTGTTCAGTTATTAAGTTGTGTCTCTTTGCAACACCATGAACCACAGCATGCCAGGCTTCCCTGTTCTTCACTATCTCCCAGAGTTTATGCAAACTCATGTCCATTGAGTCAGTGATGCCATCCGGCCATCTCATCCTCTGTTGTCTGCTTTTCCTCCTGCCCCCAAACCCTCCCAGCATCAGGGTCTTTTCCAATGGGTCAGCTCTTCACACTAGGTGGCCAAATATTGGAGCTTCAGCTTTAGCATCAGTCCTTTCAATGAATATCCAGGGTTGATTTCCTTTAGGATTGACTAATTTGATTTCCTTGCAGTCCAAGGGGACTCTCAGGAGTCTTCTTTAGCCCCACAGTTTGAAGGCATCAATTCTTTGGTGTTCAGCCTTCTTTCTTTTTTTATCTAGAACTTTTTGAGAGGATATCAACTTGCCAATTTATTGGCACATCTGCTTCATAATCAGTTTCCTGGGTTTGTCAGAAATAGGAAGACTCAAATGCATCCCTTGATCTGAGCTGACCTTAGACTAGTCCGTTGATTGGAAAGAGGAATATGGGGATAAATGGTTCTGAATGATGCTGGGAGTGCAGAATGATAGTGGGTGAGACTTTTAGCAACAGACTAAAAGAGGGAAAAGAACTTCCACTCCTACTGTTGTCCTGATATTACCTGTGCTTTGTATTTTGATCATAATTTATTCACTGAATATTTATTGCATATCTAACGTCTGTTAGGAACTAGGTTGGACATTGCTTATACAATGGTGGGCAAAAATCAGACCTAGGCTCTCTTTCTTGAAACTGGAAGAGTTAGACAATAATGAATGAACTGAATAAACAAATGTAGAAAGGCAGCTGTGATATGTACCCTGGAGAATGACCTGTCATGGAGGGATCTGACTTTGCCAAACTTTATATGAAGGAGGGGTACCTGAGCTGGGAGGCAGCTGGAGATAAGAAAAGTAAAGTGAGTAATCACTTCTTTTTTAATTAAAAAAAAAAAAAACATATGTACAGGCAGCATGCTAGACACCAGGACTGTATCTGTGTTTCTCAACTTGGGCTGTATATTAGAATCATCCAGGGAGGCTTAAAAAAAAAAAAAATGCCTCGACTACACCCTCAGAGATTCTGATGAAATTGTTTGGGGGAGGGACTCAGGAATCTGTAATTCTATAAAAATCATACACCATGATCAAGTGGGATTCATCTCAGGAATGCAAAGAGTTTTCAGTATCTGCAAGTCAATCAGTGTGATATATCACATTAACAAACTGAACAATAAAATCCACAGGGTCATCTCAATCAGTTCAGGTCAGTCACTCAGTTGTGTCTGCAGCACATGAGGCTTCCCTGTCTATCACCATGGACTGCAGCAACCCCATGGACTGCAGCACATGAGGCTTCCCTGTTTATCACCAACTCCCAGAGTTTGCTCAAATTCATGTCCATTGGGTCAGTGATGGGAAAAAAAGCTTTTGATAAAATTCAACATACATTTATGACAAAAACTCACCAGAAAGTGGGCATAGAGGGAACATATGTCAACATAATTAAAACCATAAATTACAAAGCCACAGCTAACATCCTATTCAATGGTGAAAAGCTGAAAGCATTTCTGCTAAAATCAGGAACAGGACAAGGATGCCCACTCTTGCCACTTTTATTCAACATAATATTGGTAGTCCNAACATATGTCAACATAATTAAAACCATAAATTACAAAGCCACAGCTAACATCCTATTCAATGGTGAAAAGCTGAAAGCATTTCTGCTAAAATCAGGAACAGGACAAGGATGCCCACTCTTGCCACTTTTATTCAACATAATATTGGTAGTCCTAGCCACAGCAATAAGACAAGAAAAAGAATTAAAAGGAACCTAAATTGGAAAAAGAAGACGTGAATGCTCTAAAAGTTCTCCCATGTGATTCCCATGCACTGCCAGCATGGAGGACCACTGAGCCACACAGATGGAAAGATAAGGTTTCTGCTCTCAAAGCACTCACAATCTAATGAGAGCAAATAGATGTGAAAATGGAAAATTATAAAACAGCACAGTCAGTGCTATGATAGACAGAACAGGGGTTGCTGAGGGAGCTGGGGGAATCAGGAAATGACCCCTTAGCTTAGTCTTGAAAGGTGAATATCAGAGCATCTGGTGTAAATAAAGGGGTGAGACATGTCAGCTCCAACTTCTGGTTCTCTGACCAGCTCAGAGACCTTATTATAAATACTCAAAAGACTTGACAGTTCACAACACTTATCATATTTCTACTTTGATGTAATTTGTGGGATTATTTGGTTACTTTCCATCCTCCCTAGCAGAATATCCACTCCATGAGGTCAGGGACTTTGTCTTTTTCTGATTCTCCCTTACATTACCAGTGTCTGTCACCCGGCCCATACCTATTTGATGAGTGACTAAACAAAATTGCTTAGAGAGGTTTTGGTAGATGGTCAATTTTGCATTTAGAAATATGCCTTTGGCTGCATAGGCTAGAGGAACATTTGGTAGGTATACCTGGAAGGACCTATGGGTTAGCAGTTATGCTGGGGAGAAGAGGAAGATGATATCAGCACCTGCTACTGTGTTCCTGGCTTGAGTGACCAGAGAGTTGGTGTTCCCACTCTCGACAGAAGGAAGGACCTGAAGAACAGACTGAGCAGTGTTGATGTATTCAGGCTTGGCCACCTTGAGTGGGAGATGCCAGTGATTCTGTCCTGAAGATAACTGGATACATGAATTTTGAAGTCCAAGGAGATGGTGTCAGAGCATCCTTCTGTTGGGACATTATGGCACTGGAAACCTAGAACTTTCCTCTGGAAAACAGCAGTTTTATTATTAAATTAAATAACTCATTCCCATGTTGGTAGCTATCCATGGTTCCTTTTGGCATTGATATTCTATGTCTGCATGCAGCTCTAGAATTCAAGGAAGAAGGGAGCATTCTCTTGAAAGATTGCATTATGCAGGGATGTTTGTATTAAACATGGACAGAAACCCAACCTAAACTGTATTGAGCCTAGAAATTAACATGTGGCTTCTTGGGGCATTGTGCTGAGGAGTTTAAGTACAGGCTGCACCTACTAGGAAAGAGCTCAATGANTAAGAGACAGTTGTATTAAACATGGACAGAAACCCAACCTAAACTGTATTGAGCCTAGAAATTAACATGTGACTTCTTGGGGCATTGTGCTGAGGAGTTTAAGTACAGGCTGCACCTACTAGGAAAGAGCTCAATGAGTGCTTTCTGCTACAGATGCAGAGTGGGGCAGGGGGGCATATTTGTTCGCTCAGTCCTGAAAGCAAACCTTTCCTTCTGCAATTTTCCAAAAACATCAAACAGCATATATTGGAATTAGGTTCTACTTTGGCTCAGGCACTAGTTGTGAGTAACCTCAGTTATTCACATGCCTTAGCTTGAAAGTTTCCTAATCTGTCAAGCAGATGTCATAATCCCCATCTTTACCACCTCTTGTAGTTGTTGAAAAGATCAAATGAGAAAATAAACATAGATGGGCAATGACCTCCATGAATTTACATAGATTCATACATGGAACAATATGAGATGTTAGAAGTGTGAATAAAAGAGCTGCACATTTTTCTGGGCTCCTGGGAGATGTAAGTTCAAAAGTTTATTGCTAACATGGTAATTTTAAAGATATAGAGGGTCTCCTAATAAAAGAATTGTGAGAGAAAATAAAGTATAAAAGTCTCAGAAACATATTAAATAAACTGAGAGAGAAGGAATGGAAAGAAGGAAGAAGGGAAGGAAGGAAGAAACAACAACAACAAAATAAAGAAATGAGTCATTCATTGCTCTAAAGTGTAATGAATGAAGTGGAAATTGGCATAATTCTTTTGTAGCATAGTTGTCAATATGTATAAAGGGCCTTAATAATGTTTGTACCCTTTGGCCAAGTAATTCTACTTCAGATAACTCATTTCAGGGCTGGATAGTAAATATTTCAGGCTATGTAACCTATGCAGTCTCTGTTACAAGTACTCAAATCTACTACTGCAGAGCAAAAGCAACCACAGACAGTAGGTAACAGAATAGATCTGGGGATGAATCCAATAAAACTATTTACAAAAACTGGTGGGAGCTAGACTGATCTATGGGCTACAGTTTTCCATCCTCTGATATAGATTGAAAGATATTTTAAGAATTATTTTCCTTTTGAAATTCTAAATACAAAGAGAGCTTTGGTCTAGAAAATTCTCATTTCAGCCTCACTTATATTAGCAAAATGTTGGCACCACTTGAATGTTCATCAATAGGACAATTGATTGATGTTTGTAGTTCTGGTCATTGAAATATTATGTAGGTATTAGAGAGCTCTTTGTTAATGATTCATAAAAATATGAAGAAATGCTAGTTAGAAAGTTACATGGGAAATTATAATTATTCATAACAATGATGACAATAGTGGTGACTAACATCTAAGCACATTGCATATGTCATATCACTTAACCCACAAAACAAACCTATAAAATAGCCTTTTTATTGAAGCCACTTTCCTGGTGCAGACACTAGTGGTAATAAAAGTTATTTATATCAAAGTTGCACTGCTAGTATGTGTCAGAAGTGGGATTTGAACTTTCTGCTAACTGCAGAAAGCAAAAACGAAAGCAGTAATACAAATTCCAAATGAAGCTGTTGAGAAAACCAAGAGGAAATATACACAAGTATTGGTATCCATTGTTTTGTGCAGTAGCTGATAGATATGAATATTTCTCAGTGTGTTCAATATTTTCTCTAATGGGGAGGTATCATTTTCATAATGATGAAACAACACTGGTATTTTATGAGAAAGGCGAGGAGGGCAGAGTGCTAGGTGTGATGGTGAGGGAAGAAGGATCAAGGTAGGGGAAGCTAGAGATTGCACTGGGGATGCCCTCACCTTCTTGATCGTGGTCTCGTTTGTGAAAAACACATGGCCCTGTCTTCCTTCCTTCTGTCTGCTCCAGCTGGTGTTTCTAGTGTGTGTCTCGTTGGACTGTTGGCCCACTGAGATGCTGTTCTTGGGTTGACCTGGCCGATCCCTAACTGTCTTTCTCTCTCTCTCCTCTCTCTCCCTCTCTCTGCTCTCTCTTCCCCTCCTTCGTCCACCTACCTGTCCCATTGTACAGCCGACAAGGTAAACGATGACTTCTACTCCAAACGACGGCACCTGGCTGAGCTGGCTGCCAAGGGAAATTTACCTCTGCATCCTGTAAGAGTGGAGGATGAGCCGCGGGCTCTCAGCCCTGAGCACGGCCCCGCCAAGCAGAACGGACAGAAGTCCCGCACCAACAAGACGCCCCCTCACCCCCTGGCCTACAACTCCACTGCCAACTTTAGGAGCTGGGACCCCAAGGATCAGTCTCTCCGGCGGCAACAGGCTTATGGGAACAAGGGCAAGCTTGGCACGGCTGAGTCAGGCTCCAGCGACCCCTTGGGAACTCGCACCCCGCACTACCCACCCCCACAGCCATACTTCATCACCAACAGCAAAACGGAAGTGACTGTCTGAGCTGTCACCACAGGGGACATCCTGGAGACCATACTCAACTGAGAGAGGCAAAAAAATACCCCAGCCCACGTCTTCCCTGTCCCCCGCCAGCACACCCACCTACACACTCATCCTCCACAGCAACTGATGATAAACCTCCTGGTGACATGGAATCGTGCTTTTCCTGTGTCCTGCCTAACATGTGTCGGTGGGCAGCCGAGCAAGACTAGAGCGTGGACATCCACAGTACAGCCAAGGGGGAATGGAGACACCCTCTTTCAACTTCAGGGCTGAGGTGGCCGACTCACACGCCCAAACCATGGAGCTGACTTTTTCTTTTCCTCCTAACTTGAAACTGAAATCCATGATTAAAAAAAAAAGGTAGCACAATTTAGAGAAATTGTCCAGTTGAGCACATATACCATTTACCACATGTTGTCTGTTTCTGGGTGAAAAAGTAAGAAAAGGGTGGAAACAGTGGGGTAGAGAAAAGGGGTCGTGGGTGCCCGTGATAAGCATTTCCTAATCCCAGGAAGTAGTGATATGGACACAGAACTTTGCTAAGCATGAGGTAGTAACTGAACCCCACCACCACCACCATGCTTTTAGTACTTTTCATATCCTCAAGGTTGGAAGCAAAAACAACATACACTCAAACTCACGAAAAATCAACAGACCCTGAACCCACCTACAGTGATAGGAAAGAGAGGACGTTTTTAGACAACTCCCATAAAGACTGTGGAAATGGGAGGGGTTAGGCTTGTATGGCAGGAAGAGGGTCCAGAGAGTCTTCAATAACTATTTTTTAAAAAAGAAAAATACAGTAGAATCCCACTACCAAACTGACAAGAACAGCAAAGTAATTTTTGTCCAACATTTTCAAGACCTAGGAAATCAACAACATCATCAAGAACAAACAAAATTCACAGTTGAGATGTCAACGAGAGGCCAGAAGGGGACACGGAGCCTGTGCTTTCTGGCATTGCCCCCTAGCCTCTGAGACAAGAAACAGACACAAAACCCAGTCCTCTGTTAACTGTCTCTCCCTGACTCCCTTCCCTTTCAGCCTGTTGCTGCCGCCGCCGCTGCCAAATTTCAACTGCTTTGGACTGAAAATGTCATAAGCGTGGGTGGTGCCTTCAATGTGTCACTGTTGAATGACAGTCTTGTTTCCCAAGTGCAACCTGTGTTCTTTTACCTTCCTCCCTCCTGTCTTTCTGCAGTAGTGGAAGTTGTTTCCATCCTCCTTTTGTTGGTGAGCCCACTCCACCACACACTCTGAGGGGGCTGTTGCAACTTGCAAAGACCAAGACCACCTTACCACCCACACCCTCAAAACTCCATGAATCCTGTGACCTTTTAGTTCCCCAAGCATTTCTGGGTCCCATCATTCCCACCATCCCTCCAAACCACCTCCCCAGATACCGTGGTACATTCGTCCCCCATTCATGATCCCCCAAGGTGGGTGTTCAGATTGGTTCTCATAGCTAAAGGATGTCCCAACAAAGACAGTTTTCCTACTAGTTTGATTTGTTTGGTGGTGGTGGTTTAGTCATTAAGTCATGTCCGACTCTTGCCACCCCATGGACTGTGTAGCCTGCCATGTTACTCCATCCATGGATTTTCCCAGGCAAGAATATGGAGTGGGTTGCCATTTCCTTCTCCAGGAGATCTTCCCCACCCAGGGATCAAACTTGCATTTCCTGCATTGGCAGGCAGATTCTTTACCACTGAACCATGAAGGAAACTGATTTGTTTAGTGGAAGTCCAAAGAGGGGATCTGACAGAGAAGAGATTTGCATTTAAGGTGAGAAGTTTTCAATCTGTCCCTCAAGGGTTTGCTAATTAACAGGAGCCTCGGAGAGACCCCGAGGTCTTCTGTTGTCAGAAGCTAAATGTGGTCTGGTCCAAGACCCTTCCTGGAATGCTGGACTTCAGCATTCTGCCTCCTCATCTCTGCACTCTGACGTCAAGGGATCAGGGAAACCGGCTGTTTATTCCTTAGTCCCGGCTGATCTGGGGATGTGCACCATGCATTTCATCCCTCTGGGCTTTAGTCTTCCATTTGCTACATGGGGAACTGGGGAGAGATCAAGATTTTCAAGCTTTCTGAAAATGAAAATGAGAAAAATGAAATCGTGCCCAGAAGACCTCCGGTTGGATCCCTGTGAGGACCCCGGCTCTGTGCTAGACAAAGCAGGAATGGGGGTTTCAGTGCTTGTTTTCTCAGCCTCTTGGCTGAAATCCCAGTGCTCCCCACTGTAGAGTGAACACCATGGGGCCTGGTCAGTGTCTCATTGATGTTAGTTATCTGTACTTGCAGCACACTTTTGGTATGTCTCTGTGTTCCTGTCACAATACTTGTACCTAAATTGATGCGCTTTTTGTAACACTTTAAATGACCACATAAACAGCATTGTCATGCACCTAAAAAAGAAACAGCCAGAAAACAGCACTGATACTTAAGATGAAAAGAGATCTGCATTTGTTAAACATATACACAACAACCATCTAGCATTGAATACACAGAACTCCAAGACATTTCTGACAAAGGAAGGCCTCAGACTCATGTCTTTCCAAGTGGGAGTGGAGGGAAATGCATAGTTATTTATAATATGAGGGCCATTTTTCGTGCATATGGTATTTTCTATGTCTTATGGGTTTTCATTATTAGTGTTCTAACTTCAATAAATAAGTTATTTGAAGTCAGATTNAAATTAGGAAATGTTGCTTTTGTTTTCCTTATTTCACTGTAAGGAACCCACACCACTGAATAAATTTTAAATGCTATTCATCTTCATGTTTCAGAGCTCCAAACGGAAAATTTTTTTAAAAAATTTCAATCTGACTGACAGGTGTAATCAATAATAATAGGTTTGCTTTGATTTTAACTTCACATTAAACGATACATTCTTTACTTGATGTATCCTTTAGCCTTCCTTACCTAGTACTCTGTTAAAACAGGAACTATGCAAGCAATTTCAGTGGATACAGGAAGTTGCCGTGCTTTTATTATATTTGGCATGGTTTCTGCATTCATAACTGAAACCTTTGCTACTATTTCCATGCATTATATTATCTAGAGTGCTCAGTCCTTTGCCTGTTCCGTTTCTCATATTTTGTTGCTTTTTCTAGTTATTTCCTAAGAAAACAACCATCAACTTTGCCTTTGCCTTGGAAACTCAAAAGCATAACTCTTGGTGTCAAATGCCTGATGTACAATCTGGCCTTGGGTTATTCATGTTACATCTTCTAATGTCCATTTTCATCGCACTGAAACATGTATATTACTATATGTGAAATAGATTGCCAATCCAGGATCGATGCATGAGACAGGGTGCTCAGGGCTGGTGCACTGGGATGACCCTGAGGGAAGGGATGGGGAGGGAGGCGGGAGGAGGGTTCAGGATGGGAAATACATGTACACCCATGGCTGATTCATGTCAGTGTATGGCAAAAACCACTACAATATAAAGTAATTAGCCTCCAATTAAAATAAATTGATTTTTAAAAATGGTGTATACTAGTTACTATTAGAGGATTGTGTAAATATGCAGTAGATAACGAGTACTGATGTATAAAACACTCAGTGCAGCATATGGCACATGACAAGCTGCTTTCTTTCTCATAAACTTCTAAATGGCTGCTGAACCTCTTCACTATTCTATATGTTCTACATCCATAGCAACCTTGAGACACAGGTGGTTTTTATTTACATGAAAAGCCATCTCTTAAGATTTCCAACTCCGATCATCTTAAACTTCCATTTGTCATATAATATAAACTGACATGCTCATCAGTAATACAGTAAGATGCCATCCTTTCAAATTTGTGGTACAAGGGAGGTTTACATTTTCCAACTTGTGATTTAATAATTTAATACATATATCTATGTATATACATTTAATATATGCATTTACGCAGGTAAAATTGGCATCCATTGGGTAGCATTTAATAACACTACTTTGAATAAGACATCTAAGATATTAGAATCTTTACAAGCCCAAAGAGCCAAACTATAACTTCCAAATGGAATTTTTTACTGTCATTGATTTACATGATTATAAAGCTAGCAAGAAAAAACTGCGTGCTTCACCAAAGTAAACCAAAATTATGACTTCAAATATCTTCAAGAATAATATTAAACTGGATATTATATTTGAATTTCATTTTTTATGTCATAAATGTAGACACTACCAATAATAATTGATCTGCTGTGCACATTTTATATTGTTCTGCTTTAAGTATCACAACACATTTGGTCTGATTTTGTTTTCTATTTCATAAACTTAAAATATTTACTTAATTTTATTTTATGCTATTTAAAAAATAAAATATCAACAAGTCATTCTTCTAAATGTTATTGCAGATATACACATGAGTATGATGTGTTCCCTACTTGCAAGGAAACATGAAAATCAATAAGGGAGATAGATGTACCCAATAATGTGTATAAATGAAAAATGGGGCCAGGAGGTAAGTGGACTTATCCTCAAGATTGGTTACTGTTTACCCTGCTGCTGCTAAGTCGCTTCAGTCATGTCTGACTCTGTGCGACCTCATAGATGGCAGCCCACCAGGCTCCCCCGTCCCTGGAATGCTCTAGGCAAGAACACTGGAGTGGGTTGCCATTTCCTTCTCCAATGCATGCAGGTGAAAAGTGAAAGTGAAGTCACTTAGTCGTGTCCGACTCTTAGCAACGCTGTGGACTGCAGCCCATCAGGCTCCTTCATCCATGGGATTTTCCAGGCAAGAGTACTGAAGTGGGGTGCCATTGCCTTCTCCACTTTTTACCCTACCCAACAATAACTCCTTGGATTACTGAGGTCATCTTTATACAATATAAAGCATTTTGCTCCTTTAGTCTTTTTTTTAATTGTGCTTCAGCCTTAATGAACAATCAGTATTATTCCAAAATAAGTAATCTATTTGAAAAATGTGAGTAGTGGAATCCATATACTCATCAAATTAAGTGCATGGATGTAATTTCTCTCAGGTACAATAAATTTTGACTTTTTTTTTTGCTGCCTTCGCTTTCTTTTCTGGCTCATAAGATGCATATTTTAGATAAAATAAATTCATTTTTCTCCAGAAAGAGCTCATATTTAAAACTAAGCTTAAACAAAGCATAATGACCCAGCTCTAAAATTCTATATTTCTTTGCCAGTAGAAACTTCTCTCCCAATGATCAAATCCAAAACAGCCTGTGATACTATCATGAAATTCAGTAAAAGGGACCCAGAGGAACTTAAGTTTTAAAAAAAGAATATTGTTTGTCGTATCATGTAGTATATGACATTTGAAAAAAACACATGTATGCTTGATGCTGAAGACAAGATTCTCTCCCTTCAACAACCAAGAAATTATGTAGTTACATTCCATCTCTGTGCAGACAGCACTTTACTTGTTTGATTAAGGGCAATGTTACCCATAAATTCTACAACTTTATTCCACATCTTTAAGAGCATATGATGATAAATTTAACTCGAACACTCCATATTTCTCCCAAAGAGTTCTTTGATTTAGTTTGACTCTTGAGACTTGCACATTGGACAGGGGTCTATAATATATTTTATGTAGATTTATTTATATTTATAAACGTTTAATTATGGCAAAATCCTTGACATATCTTTTTCAAGACAAGAGAATACTCATTTTTAACATGGATGCCAAAATGATCCATTTTATTTGCATGGGAATAGGAAAACACAATCAAAAATAATAGCTTTTAGTCCAGATCTTAGTAAATCAAAGGAAAAAGCACTATCAGAGGGATGGCTTTGTTAATTATACCATATGTATAAAATATAAATGTAATATACATGTATTTATACATATATATGTATCCCCCAAGATCACTTTAAAAATGATTATTCTCATATCTTGAAGCAGATAGCAGATACAGGTCAGTGAGGTTTATTAATATTTTATTTTATAAGATAACACAATTAATAACAATAATCTGGGCTGCATGCATGCTCAGTTGTGTTCCACTCTATGACCCCGTGGATTGTAGCCCACCAGGTTCTTCTGCCCATGAGATTCTCCAGGCAAGGATACTGGAGTGGGTTGCCATTTCCTCCTGCAAAAGATCTTCCTGATCCAGGGATCAAACCCGTGTCTCCTGTATCTCCTGCATTGCAGGTGGATTTTTTACCACTGAGCCACCTGGGAGCCCCCAATACGAGCTGCGCTTGTTCAGTATTTCCCCTCCAACTTTCAGCCTTATGTAAGGGCAGCCATAGGCTGTATAGTAGGCTACGACTTTAGCAGTTCTGAGTTCTGGGGGAAAACTTTTCTAATGATTATGACCAACAATCTGAAAGAAACTTTAAAATCATGTTGTTTACCATGATTTCTTCAACATTTAGCAAAATATTCTATTATGTGTGATATTTATAAATGCTTTGAAACCTTGTCCTATTAATTCTCTGTGATGCTTGATAATAAACACATCTCCTGTTCTCAGAATTCCCAAATGGTGATATTAAAGTTTCACAAGTTATAGCTGTAGTCCTTTTCAGAGGTCCTGCCATGAGAACCCAAAAACACAGAACTAAGTTCCCCCACAGAGCAGGCTGAATGGTAAGAATACCAGGACTAGCAAACTATGATTCAAGGCAGGCTGATTTGAGGACACAGAGAAAGATCTTGTCCTTCAAATCATGTCTCTTGATTCCCAATAAACCAAATTCTAATTTGGTATCCAAAAAGTACTGTTCTAGGCATGCCTCAAAATTTTTGAAATAGCAAATTGCAAAGTGGAACCTGGCATATTGAACCCCTTTCTGCAGGAATTTTAAATTTCTGTAAAATTTTCACACTGCATGTAGTTCCTCGGTGATAATGGAACAGTGGTGCTCATATTTATTCACACCTGTGGAAAGCACTTGGAGAGAATGGAGTAGTGTAAGGCTTTTAAATGCTTCCCCCCTGCCTCAGCAGTAAAGAATCCACCTGCAGTGCAGGAGACCTAGGAGATGTGGGTTCAATCCTTGGTCAGGAAGATTCCCTGGAGAAGGAAATGGCAACCTATTCCAGTATTCTTGCCTGAAAAATCACAGAGATAGAGCCTGGCAAGCTATAGTCCAAGGGGTCACAAATAATTGGACACAACTGAGAGCACGCGCGCGCACACACACACACACACACACACACACACACNCGTTCTGCAGTTGCCCTTCACTGAGGTTCGGGCTGTGTGCTGCAGTAGACCTGCTCCAATATCCGGTCTGTGTGCCGTGGTCGCCCTGTGCCGAGGTCCGAGCTGAGTTCCGCGTTTGGCTGGTGACGAGTTCCGGGCTGAGTGCTGCAGTCACCCTTCACTGATGTTCGGGCTTGTTCCACTATCGCCCTGTGCTGAGTTTCAGCCTGTGTGCCGTGGTTGCCCTGTGCCAAGGTCCGGGCTGTGTTCTGCGTTTGGATAGCAACGAGTTCCGAGCTGTGTGCCACGGTCGCCCTGCACAGATTTCTGTGCTGTGTGCCGCAGTCGCCCTTCACTGAGGTTCGGAATGTGTGCCGTGGGCGACCTGTGCCGAGGTTCGGGCTGTGTGCTGCGGTAGCCATGCTCCGAGGTCCGTGCTGTGTGCCGTGTTCGCCCTATGATGAGGTTAGCCCTGTTTTTTGTGGTCGCCCTGCGCCGAGGTCCTGGCTGTGTTTTGCAGTTGACTAGTGATGAGTTGCATGCTCTGGGCCACTATCGTCCTTTACAGATTTCTGGGCTGTGTGCTGCTCTGGCCCTTCCCTGAGGTTCGGGCTGTGTGCCGCTGTAGCTCTGTGCCGATGTCCGAGTTGTGTGCCGTGGTCGCACTGCGNTCCATGGGATTTTCCAGGCAAAAGTCCTGGAGTGGGGTGCCTGTTATTATTTACGTGACCAGTTACTTATATTCTGGAACTCTCTTTCCTCATCACTAAGACTGGGTAATAATAACAGACTCACAAGGTGTTAAATAGATAATACTCAAGGATGGTGACCAGGACAATATCTAGTTGTGATACATGGTAAAAAATCATGTCATCACCACTACCCAGCATGATTATACCTAGGATTCAGAACTCTTGATCTGACTATGTGATATTTTACCTTTACAATATTATTTTATTTTGATCATTCCTTTTTGTAAAGCAAGAAGGTTGCTGGAATATGTCATCCCTCCAGGTGTCATTTCCACCAATTTAAATATTGTGCTTCTGAGGAACAACCCAGATGTCTTGGCAGATGTTACCACCTCTATATGCGTGCTCACCTGGAATCAAGCATTGCTTGTAAAAGCCCTTAACTTGACCTTTACAGTTGGACTGCTTGCTCTTGCCTTAATGTTTTAGGCTCCCTTCTGTGCTACTTGAAGCTGATGAAATCTGAAATCTGTCCATTATGTGCTATTTGTAGAAAATCTAGTTTAAACACTTAATTTTATTGGTGATTTAAACCTGTGTTTGCCATTTTCTTTGCAAAGGACTCTGAGATTTTGAAAGCAGCCCTCTGCAAATAAAAACATCATGACCAGACTGCTCAGCACACTTTGTGTCCATGGATAGCTTTGCAAGGAAAAAATGTCCAATTTCTTAATTCTAAGTGGTTGGAATTTGACTAGAAAATTTTAGCAGCCCTGAAGCCATGTAATTTAGTCTTCCTGACACCATCTGCCAGCCTCTTCCCCAACCTGAGGGTTCCTACCCTATGACCCCACAGGGAAACAGTAAAACTTTGATTACCTACAAGAGTCAGAGTTAAAAAGATTCTGAATAAATAAATTTTCTGGCTCATTAGGGAATCATCCAGTAGAAAAAGATTATTGGGCAGACTGGTTCTCAGTACTGTCCCTGCCACTTATTAACTGTGCATCTTTGGTCAAGTTAACTTTCCAAGATCTTCATTCCTCCAGCCAAGAAATGGAGACAGAATGGAAATATTGCAAGATTACTTTGAGGATTAGAAATAAATTTACAAAGCATATAGCATACAATAGAGTCACAATAAGAGTTGGTTCCCTCCTCTTCTACTTTTTTGCAAACAAAACTGCATTTTCCACACTTTTCAGAAGTCTAGTGGTAACATGTGAAATGCTCTAAGATGGGGAAGTTTAAGGTGCTTGGGGAATCCATGCTAAGTCTCTACAGTCATGTCTGGCTCTTTGTGACCCAAATGGACTATAGCCCACCACGTTCCTCCAGTATTCTTTCCGGGCAAGAATACTGGAGTGGGTTGCCATGCCCTTCCAGGGGATTGTCCCAACCCAGGGGTCAAACCCACATCTCTTCTGTCTCCTGCATTGGCAGGCGGGTTCTTCATTACAGGCACCACTCCAGGAGAGGAGTCTAACCCAGCCCGGATTAGTTTATAGAGTACAGATGGAATTCTAATGAATATACTGATGATCATAACTTTGATGATGATGATGATAAGGACAGCGTTCACATTTTACACTGAGCACTGACATTAACAGACTTGACCAAGGCCACATACCTGTTAAGTGTCAGAGTTCATTCAAAACTGAAGTTCTTCCTAATTTCAGAGGCCAAGACTCTCACCAGATTTCTCTAAGCTAACAGAGATTGAGGATTTACTCTGCAATGGAACAGGGATGAAATTTGGGTTTCCAAATTATGCACTTTGATGATGTCTACAATAGGCTTTCTTATCATCCAAATGTACTGTTTTCAACATTTTTATAAATTCATATAGGAATAAGCTGGTGGGTTCATGGTGCCACCTGTCTACTCAATGCCATGTGCTAAGGTCACATGATCATGAATTCTTTCTGTCACCTGAAATGGAGATGGGCTGGTGACCAGGGCTTTCGTGAGTTTGGGATGACTGACAAAAAAAATTGTGAGATGGAAGTTGCGTGCATGCTCAGTTGCTCAGTCATGTCTGACTCATTGTGACCCTTTGGGCTGTAACCTGCCAGGGTCCTCTGTCCATGGGATTTTTCAGGCAAGAATACTGGGATGGGCTGCCATTTCTTCCTCCAGGGTATCTTCCCAGCCCACAGATCAGACCCTCATCTCCTGCGTCTCCTGCATTGCAGGTGGATTCTTTACTGAGGAACCATCTGGAAAGCCCTAAGATGGAAGTTAGTGAGATTTAAACCTATCTGTGGTCAACTCTCTCAGGATGAGGTATGAACATCCTCAAGATCAAAGCATCCCTTGCCTTGCCTCTAGGTTCTGCAGCTAAGGATGACAGTAGATGGGAGTTTGCTGCCAGGTGTAGCCCACAGGGATGTCACTGTGTAGCTTGAACTCAAGCAACATGACAACAGCTTCAAAGGTGGCAGGCAGATAACAGAGACATTAATTAAATCAACCTTCTCAGGTAAGATCCCTCTACAGTGACTCAGAAAGTGAAAAAAAGAACCATGAGTTCCCACTGAGGTTCAGGGTTAAAGGAAACCAGTACCCCCACCACCCTCAAATGCCCTCAGACAATCTGGCAAAACAGCAGGCTGTCAGTCATCCAGGGAGGAAAACTGGTCCAAACGTGCTCAGAGCCATAAGAAAAAAATGGAGTTGATACTGGCTGTAGATTGATGTGATGTGGCTTGAGCTCCTACACAGGTGAACACAGCCAGAATGTGTTGGTTTTCATGAAATATCATTAAAAGTCCAAATTCCTGATTCTGCAATCCACAACCTTCTGGTGAATTTCAGCCTCGTGTCTCAGCTTCCTCCTTCCCTGAACACGCTACTTTCCTTTAGCTCTCACAGCACTCTGTCTATATTAGACCCAAAGGAGAAGTAAGATAGTCTCTGTCGTAGGAGTTTTGAATGTATTTCCATGTGAGGGAAAGGGAGTGGACACACTGACTTCCTGAGGCCGAAGAGAATTCTCCTGTTCTATTCCATCCTATCCTCTCCCTCAATTCATTCAACAAATGTTCATCAAGCATATGCAGAGGATACGTAAACTAAAGCAACCTGGTCCCTTTTCTCCAAAAGTGCAGAATTTGGTGTGGGAGACGGGGCGGGAACCATTCCTTTCTAGGCAAAAGACAATCAAACAAAAGCAAAAACTTTAAAGGATATTTTCTTTTAAAAGAATCGTTGCCAACATCCAGAGTGTTTTGGCCACCAATTCACAATGTAATCAATTTTCTAAACTCTAATTCTTCTCCATCTGCAGGCCTGGGTGGTGAGAATTTCTGTTCTTAAGACATGGGATCAGAAAAGAAAGATTCAATTATGCTCACCAGACATCAGATAAGAAAGTAAATCCCCCCCCCTTTTTTTTTGCATCGTCATGTTCAGAGGATGCTTTTTAAGATGTGTTAATTTTATATCAAAGCAATTTCATGCATGGAGTTAAAAATATCAATCAGTTTTATAAGGAAAATCAGAGGTCCTCTTTCCCTGTGTGTCCCGTTCTCCCTTCTTGGGTACCTTCTCAAAGGCAAAGGTTTTTGATGGTTAACTCTATATTTCTAAATATGCATGGTTTGCTATTTCTTGATTAATTTCCCTCAGGTATTATTTATTGATTTCTCTCTTTGGGAAGATAAGGGTGTAGTTCTTTTATACTGGAACAAGTCCTTCTCTTAATCTTAGACTAAGATGAGGATTCTGTGATTCTCAGAGCCTATAGTGCTCCTCAGAATCCCATTCAGTCTGTTCCAACCTTGAGACTTGTTCAGGCTAGAGAGAGAGAGAGAGCTTTGATGGGAGCAGTGTTGCCAGGCTCAAAGATATAATCTGCCTATTACTGATATGAAACATTTGTCTTGTATTAATATTAATGTGCTTTAATGTTCATAATGATAAACTTCTGCATAAATATATATTAAAGAAAAGACTCAATTTGCCTTCCTACAGGCACTAACTATTGCTGTTTCCCAGTTGGAATTTCTCTGGGAGGTCTTGACCTCCAGGAAGTCAGGCCAGCCTTGCAAATGCTTTCCAAAGAACTTTTGGGATGGAAAAAAACTATTTCGCTGGACGTCCAAGGACAGCTCTGAGGACCCTGCTGGAGGGGGGACTGAGTAGGTGGTGATGGGTGGAGCACAGATGAGCAAGGACATCTGTATGGCCCCTGTTATTATTGCCAACCAGGGTTCTTGGCCCTCCTTCATCAATAGAAATTAATAAGTGGCCAGAAAAGAAATTGAAGCAACGTTTTATTGGGGCCACTTCTGTAGCAGGGGTGGGGAGCAAGAAACAAGTAACAGGCTCCCTTGCTCACTTGCCGAGGAAGGGCAAACTGGTTCCTTATATGGAGTGAGGGTGGGGGCCAGTCGAGGGCTTCCCTGATGGCTGAGTCGGTAAAGAATCTGCCTGCAGTGCAGGAGACCCAGGTTCGATCCCTGGATTAGGAAGATCCCCTGAAGAAGGGAATGGCTACTCACTCCAGGATATTTGCCTGAAGAATTCCATAGACGGAGGAGCCGGGGGGGTTTTACAGTCCATGGGGTTGCAAAGAGTCGGACAGGACTGAGCGACTAACACTTTTAACTTTCAGGGACGAGTCTAGAGGCCAGCCTGGAGGGGTGACTTAGGTGGTTTGCACACCCCTTTGGGGATATCATGTGCAGGGGGCATGCATAATACCCTGCTTTTGCTCCTAACACCCTGCTTTTGCTCCCAGTTCTTCAAGAGTGGCAGTTGGGCTTTTGGTCTTTTTGTATCTTATTGTCCATAATTTGCCCCACCCGCACAGGCATGCAGATATTTTCAGTCCCTTATAGTTTCTTTGTATTTTTTTTGATGGAGGAGGTGTTTATCCAGGTGCAAGCACAGCAGCAAAGGATCCCAGGACAGCCTAACTCAGTATAACTCAGTGAAGACAAGGATGAAAAACAGTCACTCTCAGGAATAAGACCTTAATATATGATAACAAGCAATGGGGAAGCTGAGGGATTATTTAGTACACACTGCTGGGAGAAATGTTGGTTAGCATTTTGGCACAAACTCAGGTTGATCCCTCATGTTGGATTTAACACTAGAAAAAAAAAGAAAAAGCCTTTCAGATAGAGTCAAAGCCTTAACATTTTTTAGTAAAAAACAAGCACCAGAACAAAGTAAAATGGAACATTTATTGAGTTGAGGAGACAGAGAGGATATGGGTGGATAAAGTCACAAAATAAAAGATTGATGTATTTAATTATAGATTCTGAAAATCTTTGGTTTAAAAATTGTTAAAAGGAAGCAAAATGGGACAATATTCTAAGTGAAGCTGACAAACCCAGTCTTGATATTCTTAACATAAAAGGGCTTATAAAATTATTATGAAAATCACCAAGATGCTGCAAGCTAAAATAGACAGGAAAATAAAAATCACAAAGAGGAAACAAAATGGCTTGAAAAATATATGGGAAAATGTTCAACCTTGCTAGTAATCAAAGAAATGCAAATTAAAATGGAGATACTATTTTCAGCTAGCAAATGTGTATGTAACCTTTCCAAAAAACCAGAATACCCAAACTGATGGGGGTGTGGTAAAATTGATACTCGCAGGCACTGCTGGAGGCAATGTGAGTTCATGCAGTCCTTTTGGAAAGCAATTTGGCAATGCATATCAAGATCCTTAAGAACATCCATGCTTCTTAATTCAACGATTCTACCTCCAAGGCAACAATCCTAAATGCAGCCAAAGCTTCTTGTGTTAAAAAACTTCCTCACAGTGTTGTTTACAGTGGTGAAAACGAGAAGGCAATGGACAACAAGGAGATCAAACCAGTCAGTCCCAAAGGAAATCAGTCCTGAATATTCACTGGAAAGACTCATGCTGAAACTCCAATACTTAGGCCACCTGATGCAAAGAACTGACTCATTGGAAAAGGCCCTGATGCTGAGAAAGACTGAAGGCAGGAGGAGAAGGGGACGACAGAGGAAGAGATGGTTGGATGGCCTCACTGACTCAGTGAACATGAATCTGAGCAAACTGTGGGAGATGGTGAAAGACAGGGGAGGCTTGCGTGCTGTAGTCCATGAGGTCGCAGAGTTGGACATGACTTAGTAACTGAATAACAGCAAAGCTAAATGTATAACAGGAGGGGGAGTACTTACATAAATGTTGGAATCCACTTGCTGGATTATTCTAGCTGTTAGTAATGAGTCCAACCAACCTGCATCTGTTCCGCGCTTAACTTCCATGTGTCCCAGGGAATGCTGTTTACATTTCTGATCATGCTTCCTTATCATCTCTAAAATGGGCACCCTAGAGGGTGGTGGTGAAAATTTTAGCATAGTAGTTGGTCCATTAGACCAAGAGTGCTTTTCTTGTTCCTCAGCCTTTTATGACTTAGCAGCTAGCACTCTACTTCCAAGTGTTACAACAGATATTCCTGTGACTCAAAGGATCCCTGTGTTCAGAGGATTTCACCAGGGTCAACTACAAACTGGCCCTTGCCATGGGCACTTGCCATCTGCTTCTATTAATACAAGGATTAAATCATGCGCTGCTGCCACTGTTGAACTTCGACACACCCTGAAGGGAGTTCAGGGTGGAGAACAAGAACGAGGCACTCTGTGTTCCAGGTCTGCAGATAGCTAGACATTTTCAGGAGCTGATCTTATGAGCCCAATCCTTGCATCTCCCCATATCTAGAAAAGCACCAAATCCCTTCATGGTGACATCAGCTCCTCGTGACTAGTAGAAAACCTTTTGCAAAGGCAAGTGCTTGATTGCATGAACTCCTCCTTCACCAAAATCACATTTATTGCATTTATTGACCTCTCCACCTCCCACCTCTCTGAAGCAGTTTCTCAGAGCTATCTGAGGTGCTTTCTCCCAGGCTGCAGTCCTCATTTTGCCACAAATAACTCGCAACTCTCACATTGTGCTTTTTTTTGAAGTAGACACCAGGAAGCCATGCATAGAGAGAAAAGGAATTACAGTGCTTGGGGGCCAGAGGAGATGCAGCTGCTACATGAATCTATGGGGGAGGGTGCTCCAGGACCCCGCATACTTCCCTCCTTCCCTCATTTTTCTACTGAAATTTTCCCAATTCAGTTGTGACAGGTGTTTTGTGCTTCTCGTTGAGGGCAGGGGTAAGGGTTGCGGAAATGTTTAGAACATGGAGATGAATAAGCCATTCCTTATGATCAATGAAAACTTTTCTCTTTGCTCATGCTTATCAGCACATGATGTTCTCCATGTTCAGGAGAAAGAGTGAACCTCTCTCTGTAGTGTTCATTGTCTTATTTCCATCTTCAATGTCAGCACATTTTCCTTTTTCCTATAGTGGGCACAGTTTCCTGTGATATTTTTTCTTAATGAGATAACATGTCTTCATATCAATCCTGGAAATCTTTTAATAAAAGAAAGTCAACTTGCAGCTGGAATAAATCACAGTTCTTGGAGAAAATCACCATCACTAGCTTTGTGACACATTCAGCAGGTATTTGATGAATACCTATCATGTGCCCACCTAGACGCATAATACCAGTTATACCTATATATCTATTATCAGGTCTGAGTATAGCTATTATGTGTCTGTAATGGGCAGAGGTGGAAGTTAATACATGTTCTTGGTTCTCCACAAGAAATGATTGAGAGGTGAAAACATCCAGGTCAAGAAATAATTATGACAGATGTTAGGAGAGCCACATCAAAGTGCAAGAGAAGACTGTTAACGAAAAAGTACCAAGATGTTTCAAAAGGTGGTGAATTTAAGCTGATCTTTGAGAAGGGAGTAAGTCTGTGAATGTTTGAAAGCAAAGGAAGGTAGGGGATGCTGTATCTTCTAGGGCATGTAAGGAGGGCTTTGAAGGCAGAGAGCCTGGAATAAATCCTAGCTCAGTCAGTTACCAGCTGTGTCTATTGAAAATGCTAACCACTCTCCCTAAGCCTCACTTTTCTCATATGTAAGATGGGAAAACCAATACTTACACTATGGGGCGTACGTAGCATGAGATCTTTCTCTTCTATGTGTCCAGGAATGCTCAGATTTTTGGTGATCATAAATAGAAAGTACTTTTCATAAGCTGAAGACTTTTATGCTCAGCCAGCTCCCTGTGTTACCCATCAGGGTTCTTGGATTTCTTAATCAGTAGAAGTTGATAAGAAGCCAAACAGGAAATTCAGGCAAGGTTTTATTGGGACTCCTGCTGCAGTATGAGGAATAGAAAACAAGTATCAGGTTCCTTGGCTCCCTCCCTGGGGGTGGTGGTGATGATGGAGCAATCTGGGTCCTTATATGGGATGAGGGTGGGAGCAGGTCTGGAGGTCCTTATATGGGATGAGGGTGGGAGCAGGTCTGGAGGTCCTTATATGGGATGAGGGTGGGGTTGGGCTGGAGGAGTGGCTTAGGGGTCTGCCCACCTCCTTGGTGATGCTGTGTGCAGGGTGCATGCACAGTTCTCGGGTTTTGCTCCCAACACCCTACTTTTGTTCTGAACTCCTCAGAAGTGGCAGTTGGGTTTTTGATCTTTTTGTATCTTGTCCATAATTTGCCTCATCTGCACAGGCATGTAGATATTTATAATCCCTTATAGTTTCCTTGTATTTTGTTGCTCAGAGAGACATTTGTCCAAGTCGCAAGCACTGCAGCAAAGTGTCCCAGGTTCCAGAATGTCTCCCATGCCTGCCCTTCTCTGTCCTCTTAACAATGGGACTCTGCCAGTTATATCCTTCTGTTACTGATTCACTGTGTAGTCTTGGAAAAATCACTTCCCTTCTCAAAACTTCAGTTTCCTCACCTATAATAGGAAAGTGGTAGGCACAATGTCAGTTGTAATGTTCTATTCATGTTTCAGAAAGAGAAAACAGTATGTGCAGAGGTCCTAGGGTGATATATTTGAGGCAAATGGGTGAAGAGAAAGAATAAAGGAGATAATGACTGAACTAAATCTGTAGAAGTATGGGGGAACCTGTGACTCAGTAGAGTTGCCCAAGGCTTTCCTGATGGTTCAGATGGTAAGGAATCTGCCTGCAATGTGGGAGACCCAGGTTTGATCGCTGGATCAGGAAGATCCTGTGGGAAAGGAACTAGAAACCCACTCTGGTATTCTTCCCTGGAGAATTCCATGGACAGAGGAGCCAGGCAGGATAGGATCCATGGGGTCGCAAAGAGTGGGACACGACTGAGCAACTAACACTCACACATACACACACACAAGGCCATATACCTTGTAAATAGGGGATGTATGAGTTGGATTATATAGAAGGCTGAGCACTGAAGAACTGATGCTTTCAAACTATGGTGCCATAAAAGACTCTTGAGAGTCCCTTGGACTACAAGGAGATCAAACCAGTCCATCCTAAAGGAAATCAACCTTCAATATTCATTGGAAGGACTGATGTTGAAGTTGAAGCCCCAATATTTTGGCCACCTGATGCAAAGTGCTGATTTACAGGGAAAAAACCCTGATGCTGGGAAAGACTGAGGGCAAAAGGAGAAGGGAGCAACAGAAGATGAAGTGGTTGGATAATATCACTGACTCAGTTTGAGCAAACTCAGGGAGATAGTGAAGGACAGGGTAGCCTGGCATGCTGCAGTCCATCGGGTTGCAAAGAGTTAGATGCAATTTAGCCACTGAACAGCAATAACAAAGTTACCAAAATCTATGTCTCTGCAATCAACTATGAATGAGACTTGACCTCCAAAAGCTTCCCTCACCCCACCTGAGCAGCAAGGTGAGCATTTGCCAAAAACTGATTGGATGCAAGAATGTTGGCATAAGACCCTGACAGGCTGACTTAATTTTCATCACTCTCCCTATTACAGAACATTTAAAGCCAGCTACATGGGGAGGAAGTGTTTGCTGGGCTCTGATAAAGGCTTCCATAGAGCAATGCCCTGCCTTGCTCAGTAGACCCCATCAAAATCCAACTGTTTATCTGATGAAAAATACAATTTGCCTTTAACTGACATTTCCCCCTAACCCCCCAATGGTGAGGGTTTGCAGGCTGCAGCCTGTCTGGGACAGGAGTAGGACTTTGTAATATTGGGTTGATGTATCCTCAAGGCTCTGAGATTCTGCAGACCTAACAGGGAGTGTGGAGAAGGCAATGGCACCTCACTCTAGCACTCTTGCCTGGAAAATCCCATGGACACAGGAGCCTGGAAGACTGCAGTCCATGGGGTGGCTGAGGGTCAGACACGACTGAGCAACTTCACTTTCACTTTTCACTTTCATGCATTGGAGAAGGAAGTGGCAACCCACTCCAGTACTCTTGCCTGGAGAATCCCAGGGACAGGGGAGACTGGTGGGCTGCCATCTATGGGGTCGCACAGAGGCAGACACGACTGAAGTGACTTAGCAGCAGCAGCAACAGGGAGTGTGTCAGGACATCATTGTTGACTCTCCAGTGCACCCCCACCGAGTTTTTGAAAGAAGACCTTTTGTACGAGGCAAAGCAGACTTAGAAACAGAATGTACCTTCCTAATGACTCTCTCTTAAGAGACTGAGGAATGAGAGGAGAAAATGAGGGAGATAGAATGAGCATTTGCCAGAATGTATTTACAACTAAATTGCATTTTAAAGGGAATATGGAAATCCTTACTCTGCAAAGAAGCGTGGTGGAGAGAAGCCAGCAGATTGTGGTAGAAAGTTAGAAAGTGACGCAGGCTTTGGAGACAAGAAGACTTGAGTTAAAGTGTTGATCTGCAATTATCAGCTGCATAACCCTGGCCAATTAACCTAGCTGGGGATCAATGTCTGAAAATAAGGATAATAATATACTTACACAATGGTGTGATTATGCAGGTTGTGACACAGCAGTGACACAGTAGTCACCGAATGTATTTTTTTTCTGCTTTATTAACCAAGAAACGTGTATAATCAACAGGAAACGGGAGATGCAGAGTATCTTGGAGTCATAAAAGTAGCCTCTAATTAGCAGTATAGTAGGTGGCAACTTGGAATCAACTGGAGTTTCCCTGAGAGAGAATTGGTTTTTGATCCATTGAAAGTGGTATCTCTAGAGAAAGGAGTAGGGTCTGGAGCTTCACTTGGGAAGTAGACAGGTGCTCCCATTCTGCAGGAAAGGGGATATATGTAAGATATTTGGATTATAAGAGTTTAAGAGAAAGTCACTGATCTCAGGTCTGGGGAGGAGAAATGGATTCTGTGGAGAGCAGGGTTATGTCCCAAATATGACACAAATGAAATTCTGTAATATAGAGCTCACCTTTGGCCAAGCTCAACTCAGAAGGAGTGAGATCAAGCAACCAAATTGGTGATCCAGGAACTGTAACATCAATGGAGAGAGAGAGGGAGCAAACATCTTCTGTTAGACTCTGTAGAATTCTCGTGGTCCACAGACTCATCTGGAAAGCTCTGAAAACCAATATGCATCTCTACCCCAGGTCTATTAAATCAAAATCATCACATAGATCTAGGCTTGAAAACCACAGCTGTAGACCAGTTTTGAAAAGCATTAGATTGTTTTCAATTTGTAGCTTTTATAAGTCAAGGCTGTATTTTGTCACCCTGCTTATTTAACTTATATGCAGAGTACATCATGCAAAATGCCTGGCAGGATGAATCACGAGCTGGAATCAAGACTGCTGAAGAAATATCAACAACAACCTCAAATATGCAGATGGTACTACTTTAATGGCAGAAAGTGCAGAGGCACTAAAGAGTCTCTTGATGAAAGCGAAAGAGGAGAGTGAAAAAGCTGGCTTAAAACTCGATAATCAATAAACAAACATCATGGCATCAGGTCCTATCACTTCATGACAAACAGATGGGGAAAATGTGGCAACAGTGTCAGATTTCATCTTCTTGGGCTTCAAAATCAATGTGGATGGTGACTGAAACCATGAAATCAAAAGATGTTTGTTCCTCGGAAGAATAGCTGTGACAAATCTGGGCAGTGTATTAAAATGCAGAGATATACATTTGCTAACAAAGGTTCATATTGTCAAAGCTATGATTTTTCCAGTAGTCATGTATGGATGTGAGAGTTGTACCATAAAGAAGGCTGAGATCTAGAGAATTAATGCTTTCAAACTGTGGACACCACAAGGAGATCAAACCAGTCATTCCTAAAGGAGATCAACTCTGAATAGTCATTGGAAGAACTGGGCTGAAGCTCCAATACTTTGGCCTCCTAATGTGAAGAGCTGGCTCATTGGAAAAGACCCGATGCTAGGAAAGATTGAAGGCAGTAGGAGAAGGGGGTGAGAGAAGATGAGACGGTTGGATGGCATCACTGACTTACTAACAAGAGTTTAAGCGAACTGAGGGAGATAGCGAAGGACAGGGGAGCCTGACATGCTGCAGTTCATGAAGTCACAAAGAGTCACAAATGATTTAGCAACTGAACAGCAACAACAACGAGTAATGCTGCTAAGAACATCCATGTGCAAGTTTGTGGACACTGATCAGTGGAAAATGTGGTCTATCTGTACAATGGGATACTTTTCAACGGTAAAAAGGAACAAGCTACAGACACATACTCCATCAGTGATGAGTCTCAAACACAAGGTTTGAAGTGAAAAACAAGACCTACAGAGACCACAGATTAAAAAACTTTATTTATACAAAATGTCCAGTAAGAATATAAAAGAGAAAGTAGATTAGTGGTTGCCTGGAGTTTGGGGTAGGAATAATGATTATCTGTTAATGGGCATTTTAGGGACCTTACAGGGTATGTCTGTGTGTATGTGTGTGTGTGAGCTGTGAGTGTGTAAATGTTCTCAAACTGATTGATGATGATGGTTAGTCCACTTAGTAAAGTTAACTGAAATCATCAAAGTGTCTAATTGAGATGGATGGATTTCCTAATCAGAAACTATACCTTGATAAAGTTGTTTATAAAAGCAGTATGATGAGGCAGCAAGAAGCAACGGTGTTGGTGGGCTGTTTGAAAGCTGTGAGTGTTTCTGCTTGAGTGTGGAAGTTGGACAACCACCCACTCCCTCCCCTGCCTCCATTACATGTAGACGTAAACCCCAGTTCTTTCTGGTATTGTGGGATTAATAGGGAAATCCATGAGATGGCAATCAGATTTTTTTTTTTTGCCAATCTAGTAGGTGAAGACTCTATGATTCCTTGGAAAAATAAAATAATTATCACCATATTTTCATAGTAAGTTTATAGAACAGCTGACACCAGCTTTGTGAGGATTAATGAAATGATATGGGTAGAGCGCCTAGACAGGAGGAGGATGTATAACAGAGTCTCCTTTTCCTCTGTCTCAGGCAAAACCCATTGTCTTTCTCTTTATCACTTACTTCCATCCCATTGTTTACCATCAGAACTATTCATGTTATCAGATGGGATTTTTTTCCCCCACAGCCCTTAGAATCACCTATGCGATTCTATGTGTCAGTCCTATAGACTTTTCTGTTAGACTTGCTGATAATCTCTCTCCCTCTCTCTCTCTCCCTGTATTAATTTGGGATATTTAAATTCTTGGGAGAACTAAAGCTACTGCTTTCTCTCATTTTCTAAACTGGGAAAGCCAGGGAATCAGCACAGTGATGGTGATTTGGCCAAACCTTTAGTTGATTACCACCAGAATTGGTAGTTTTCACTGCATTACATTGATTCAGCCCATCAGCTGTGAACAGTCTACAGAAGTACTTCTGAAGACCCAATTTCTGCCTATGCACCTGGTTACACTGGTGCAAGCAGAGATCTCCCAAAGACATATTGATGGTGTGCCCTGATAGAGGCATTTTGAAATCTCAGGCTTCAGTTGAGCAGCTATGTGACTGTGATGGTTGTTGTTCAGTTGCTAGGTCGTGTCTGACTCTTTGCAACCCCATGGGCTGTCGCCTGCCAGGCTCTTCTGTCCTCCACTATCTCCCAGAGTTTACTCCTGCTGGCTCAGTAGTACAGAAACTGCCTGCCAATGCAGGAGACCCGGGTTTGATCCCTGGATCAGGAAGATCCCCTGGAGAAAGAAATGGCACCCCACTCCAGGGGTGCCCCACTTCCTGCCTGGCAAATCCCATGAACAGAGGAGACTGGCAGGCTATGGTCCATGGGATGGCAAAAGAATNTTTGCTATGACCAGTTCATATGCATTAATATACAATATTTGTTTTTCAAGTCTACTGATGATTTTGTAAGAAAGTGGTATAAATTTATACTGTGAGGTCTTCTGAGACTGGGTCTATATTAGGGGCTTCCCTTTGTCCTGAGGAGAGAAAACATTTTGAGAAATAGAGAATGCTGTGGTGGGATTTGGATTTAAATTAGCATAGTCAGGGATGGTGTTCCTATGTGACTCTTATGGACTGAATGTCTGTGTCCCCCCCAAATTCATATGTTGAAACCTTACCTTGCAATTGGATGGTATTATGAGGTAGGGCCCTCAAGAAGTAATAAGGATAAGATGAAGTTATGAGGGTGGAGCCCTCGTAAGTAGAATTAGTGCCCTTATAAGGGTCACAAGAGAGGGACACTCCTTTCTCTTCCTGCTCCCTACCACATGAGTATATAGCAAGAAGTCAGCTTGGCGCACGGCAGACAAGAGCTCTCATCAGATCCAGACCAATTGGGGAAGGAAGGGTAGCGTGAATTAGAAGATTGGGATTGACGTATATACACTACTATGCATAAAATAGATGACTAATGAGAGCCTACTCTTTAGAACAGGGAGCTCTTCTCAGCACTCTGTGGTGACCTAAATGGGAAGGAAATCTAAAAAAGAGGGGATATATGTGTATGAAGTGGTTGGATGGCATCACTGATTCAATGGGCACGAACCTGGGTGAACTCTGGGAGATGTTGAGGGACAGGGAGGCCTGGCGTGCTGCAGTCCATGGGGTCGCAAAGAGCTGGACACGACTTAGTGAGTGCACAGCACCAGCCACAATATGTGTGTGTGGCTGATTCACTCTGCCGTACAGCAGAAACTAACACAGCATTGGAAACCGCCTCCACTCCAGTAAAAAAGAAGAAAAGAACCAGACCGTGCTGACACTCTGATCCCAGACTTCCAGCCTCTGGGACTGCTAGAAACACATGTATGTGATGTAGAAGCCCCTGGGTCTATGATGTTCTGTTATAGCAGCCCACACTGACCAGGAGAATGACAAACAGCTGAATGAGGTGAGAAAGAGCCATCCATCCATCTAAAGGAAGAAGTCCCCCCAAGGATATAGCAGATACAAAGTTTCCCAGGCAGCAAAGGTTTGATTTAGCAAAGGAGGGTGGTCTGACCATTGGCTTCATGAGAGAGCAAGAAGGGGAAGTTAACTTCAGGTGCTCCCTGCTGGCACAGTTCTCAGGGTTTTCTGAGACACTTACCTTCAAAGCACTTGCTGGAAGGTAGGGAAATATGCTCAGGTGGATGCATCAATCATGATGCCTGCCATTCAACTGAAAAAAAAAAAAAAGATTTTTATTCAAATGCAGTCAGTCCCCATATGTGTGAACCTTCAAGTTGTGATCTTTCAAAGATGCGAAGGTGCATTCCCCTGGCCAATCACAAAGTTAGTTCATGTGTCTGGCGAGCGTCATCCTGTGGACACATCCTCCACAGGTTGTTGAGCCTTTATGCACTTTACTGCATTGTATAGAATACAGTAGTACAGTTATCTATATTTCAAGCCCAGCATGTCCAGAAGAGAGTGTGAAAGCACCAGTGACATAGCTGGTACTTTTCAAGGTGCTGCACTGTAAGATTAAAAATGTTTTCTTTATCTTTTGTGCTTTTAAAAAATATATTATTTGTATGCAAAGTATTATAAATCTATTATGGTACAGTACTAGATAGCTGATTGTGTTAGCTGGGTACTAGGCCAACTTTTCTGGACTTACAAACGTGCTCTTGGAATGGAACTCATTTTATGCAGCGTACCTGCTCACTTGCTTCAGTCATGTCCAACTCTTTGCAACCCCATGGACTGTAACCCTCCAGGCTCCTCTGTCCATGGGATTCTCCAGGTAAGAATACTTGGAGTGAGTTGCCATGCCCTCCTCCAGGGGATCTTCCTGACCCAGGAATCAAATCCACATCTCCTGCTTTGCAGACAGATTCTTTACCCACTGAGCCACCTGGGAAGCCCTGAAGAATACTAGAGTGGGATGCCACGCCCTCCTCCAGGGGATCTTCCTGACCCAGGGATTGAAACCAAGCCTCATTTCTCCTGTGCTGGCAGGCATGTTCTTTCCCACTAGCACCAGCCCAGCAGGGGACTTACTATATAAAGATGCTCCCTTCCTCATGGAAGCTCTCTGCAGGCTTCCTGGACACAACCCTGTCCTTCTGATGGTGCAGAAGTTCACAGAGGTTGTAGATTTTAGGGACCCCACTAAGTCAAGAGGAACTGATGATGAAACTCTTGCTGGAAAAGTCCCCCTCTGAAAACTCTAATTTCCATTAATTAACATTACTAATGATGGACATCAATATATTATCAATAATGAAAACAATAACTCACAAATACTAAGCAATGATCTCCCAGCCATTCTGCTAAAAGCTTTACATGCATCATCTCATTTTCATCATTGTGACAAGCTTAAGAAGTCAGTAATGGGAGTTTCCTGGTGGCCTACTGGTCTGGGTTTTCACTGCCTTGGCCCAAGTTCAATCCCTCATCAGGGAAGTGGGATCCCATAAACCACAGATAAAGCCAAAAAATAAATAAATAAACAAAAATATATTTGTAAAAAAGAAGTCAGTAGGACTATTATCTTAATGTTACAGAGAAAGAGGAAACTAGGGTCTAGAGTGGTTCAGCAACTTCTCCAGGAACACAGAACTGGACGTTAACGGAGCTGGGATTTGAACCCACTTCTGTCTGATGAACTCTGCCTTTTGATTTGCCTCACAGAGGGAGCTCTGTCCAAGCCACCGTTTATCTAGTGAATTGCTGATGTGCAGCCTTTTGGAAGAGTTTACCCAGTTAACTAGGCCCTGGGGAAGGAGGGCTGGAAATTCCTGTCTAACGCAGCCTGGCTGCCATGCTGAGATCTGGCCTCATTATGGCTCTCAGAGCCTGGGGAAGGCTCAGTGTGTCAGAAGGGCACATGCACCCCCTGCTGTCTGCCACCCAGTTTTGGTCACTGACGGAGTGGGAAGCTCCCTGGGCAAGGTGCCTAGAGTCTTGTCCCCAAATCCACTTGGCTCAAATGAGCAGTCTCCTTGGCTCCCCTTGGAGCTGCAAGAGTTAGGCAAAGACTGCGTCGGAGGGGACCCGCAGAAGGATGCTCAGAGGGCAGCCAGAAGACTTCCTGCTCACGTGATAAAGTCCAGCTGAGATATTCCTCCCCCTTCTTCTAAACCACACCCTCCAAAGACAATCACTCACTCCTTTGTTGTACTGAATGTCACTTGGTGGCTAAGAATGTAAAAATTCATTTGCCACACTCTTATTAGCACTTACCTCATAAGGCAATCACTGCTCTAATCATTTAGATGCTGATCAGGGAGGGCTTCTCTGGTGGCTCAGATGGTAAAGAATCTGCCTGCAATGGAGGAAACCTCATTTCGATCCTGGATTGGAAAGACCCCCTGGAGGAGGGAATGGCAACCCACTCCAGTATTCTTGCCTGGAGAATTTCATGGACAGAGAAGCCTGGCAGGTGACAGTCCATGGAGTTGCAAAGAGTCGGACACGACTTAGCGACCAACACTTTTTGGGCTTTCTTGATGACTCAGATCTTCCTGCAATTCGGGAGACCTGGGTTTGATCCCTGGATTGGGAAGATCCCCTAGAGAAGGGAACGGCTACCCACTCCAGTAATCTTGCCTGGAGAATTCCCTGAACTGATGGGTTACAGTTTGTGGGGTTGCAAAATGTCAGATGCAACTGAGTGTCTCACATTTTTTTCACTCATCAGGCACAGAGATATTATATAATTTGCTCAGGGTCACACAGCAGTCGGGTCAAGAGCTCAGATTCAAGCATAGATTGAGTGGCTCCAGAATCATATTTTATCTATTTTTTAAAATTGGAGTATAAGTGCTTTACAATGCTATGTTAGTTTCCACTGTACATCAGTGTGGCTCAGCCATAAGTAAGTATATATATATATGTGTGTGTGTGTGTGTGTGTGTGTGTGTATCCCCTCCATCTTGAGCCTCCCTCCCAGTCCTTCCCCGCATCTCACCCCTCTAGGTCATCATAGAGCACCGAGCTGAGCTCCCTGTGTTATACACTAGCCTCCCTCTAGCTAGCTATTTCACGCATGGAAGTGTATATATGTCAATCCAGCTCTCCCAGTTCCCCAGACACAGATGTAGAGAATGGACCTGTAGACTCATACTCAACTGTTCTGTAGAACTGAGATGGGCAGATCCAGGTCCCTATCCTGGCTTTACTTCATCCCCCTCTGCCTTTGTGGGCACAGCCTTAAAGACTTCTGTGCCTCAATTTCCCCATCAGTGAAATGCAGGTGCTAGTTCTGCCTACACCATCAGATTACTGTGAGGATTCAGTGAAATGGCAGCCATGAAGCTCCAGGAAGGGATGTGATTTCTCAAAAGGACTCGCCCCCCAAGTTTTCTGTTCAGCCTCCATTTCCATCTCCATGCCCCTATTTCAAAGCAGTGTAGGAACGTCCCTGTTGGTCCAGTAGTTAAGACTGTGCTTTCACTGAAGGGTTATTCAGTTGCCAAGTCATGTCCAACTCTTTGCTACCCCAAGGACTGCAGCACACCAGGCTTCCCTGTCCTTCACTGTCTCCTGGAGATATCTCACTGCAAGGGGACGGGTTCAATCCCTGGTTGGGTAACTAAGATCCCACGTGCAGTGCGGTGCAGCCAAAAAATTAAATTAAAACAAAACAAAACAAAAACAGCAACAATAGAAAAGCAGCCCAGCTGTTTCTATCCTCCAGGATGTGAAACTTTACCTTGATTCAAGCAAAAGAAAGCATTCAAGGTGGTGGAGGGAAGAGGAACAAGAATCCAAAAGTAGTGGACTCTTGCCCACCTTTTCCTCTAACAATCCTGAATTTCATGAGGTGCTGACTTCCCAGACTCCATCCACCCCCAATCCCATTTCTGAGTGGGACCCCATGTTGTAACAGACTGCGAAGACAAGCCAGCTTCCCTAGAACAAGGACCTGGTTTTGGAGATTCCCTGCAAATGAAACCCTGTTCCTTCCCCACCCTTCCCCCAGACTAGCTCATCCACATGGGCCCTCCAGGAAGAAAAGCGCAGAGAGGTGCAGTGTTCCTTGCATTTCCCCTCCGCCATCTAGTCCACCCCCATCGGCAAAACGCACACTGGCATTACTGGAGATCTCATTTACTAATTGGGAATCGGAGCCCCTTTAGGAGAGAACTGAGCGATTGTGGAGGAGCTGAGCTGTAATGAAAGAATTTAATTTAAAGAACGAGTCGATTCAATTGAATCCTGAAAATCATTCTGATGTGCTCCCAGCGGAGTCTATTTAGCACCAGTGAGCGCGCCCCTGTCATTGCCTCCTGGCTGCACGCTCCCAGCCTGGGGGAAAGTCATGCAGAGGGACCGTTTCCTTTCGGAGAAAAGGGGGTTCTGCCAATCGCACAAAGGCGGGGGGCTCTTCTCAGCCCTGTGAGAGGATCGCTCTCTTTCCTCCTCCCCATATCCTCCACCCCCTTCATTCCTGGAGCGCCTTCCTTTCTTTGTCAATATTCATTCTGGCTCCTGCCCTCTCCTCTTTTCTCTACCTCTTCCTTTGCCTCTTTCAAAAATGCCATTAGGGGACTTTCCAGTTAACTGTTCCAGGNTTTTTTTAATCAGCTCTGGACTGAGTCATGTTGTTTAAGCAAGGCTTCTAGAAGACCATCTGGGGGGTGAGGGGAGCAAATAAGGAAGGTGACTGTGAGGTAGGAAGATACAAAATTTCCGCTCCTAAAAAATCTGTGTTTACAAGCTAGTGGAGATTGCTCTCTTTGGTCCCTTCTGCTTTCATTTCTCTAGGATAATGTGTTATAATGTGGTTAGGAGCCCAGGCCCTGGAGTCTGCCTCCCAGCAGTGATTTCTCCCTCCACCACTCACCAGTGCTATCATCCTGTGCAAGTGATTTGATGTCAGTTTCCCTATCAACAAAAACGAGGTTATGATAACAATAACTATGTCATAGATTGTTGTGAAAATTAAGTGAGTGGATGATATGTGAAGACCTTAGTACCCTACTTGAAAAATAGTAAAATTTTACAACTGTGTGTTATTTTTCTCCTGCAATAACAATGGTTTTCCAGGAAGGATGTCTAGGAAGAGGGATAGGGAACTAGTTTCATTTACTAAAGCCACTGTAACGCAACCTTCAGCTTTATTCTTCCAAATCTCGAAGTCCACAAGTCTATGAATATTTCTCTAAAGGCCCAGGTTGTAAATATTTTAGACTCCATCGGTTATTGGATTTTTGTTACAGTGACTTAACCGAGCTGCTGTAGCAGCCACTGAATTTATAAACATATGGTCATGGTTGTGTTCCAATAAAACTTTATTTATCAAAGCAGGTGGTGGCCTAGATTTGGTGGGTAGACCATAATTTGCTGACCTCTGCTCTAGCCCTTCCAGCATCACAATCACCCACTTTTTCTTTTTTTCAAATGAGCTTGTATTAATTGTTTCTCTTATCCCCAATCTCTATCATGGATTTCAGGGACATTCAGTGGTGAATATTTAGAATAATTCCAGGAAAGCAGTTTTGTAATCTTTTTTTTTAAAATAACTTTTATTGGTTTTTATTGGTATAGTTGCTTTACAATGTTGTGTTAGTTTCTTTCTACTGTACAGCAAAGTGAATCAGCTATACATATACATATATCCCTTCTTTTTTGGATCCTAAGTAAGTTCACCACAGAACATTGAGTAGAATTTCCTGTGCTATACAGTAAATTCTCATTAGTTACTTATTGAGAGTCTTAAAACTGTTCACATCTACACTTTATTCATTGCTGTGACAAATATTGATTAAGAATTCACAGTATGTCAGTTACCCTACTGGCTACTATTGAGTATCTCTTCTAAAGAAACCATCAGAGAAGGATATTCAGACAAACACAAAAATCAAAGCCTTTATCACAGTGTAATTTATAATAGTAAATAATTAGGGAGGGGGAAGCCTCTTTTAATGTGACTTAAGCAATGGCACCCCACTCCAGTACTCTTGCCTGGAAAATCCCATGGACAGAGGAGCCTGGTAGACTGAAGTCCATGGGGTCGCTAAGAGTCGGACACGACTGAGTAACTTCACTTTCACTTTTCACTTTCATGCATTGGAGAAGGAAATGGCAACCCACTCCAGTGTTCTTGCCTGGAGAATCCCAGGGACGGAGAAGCCTGGTGGGCTGCCATCTATGGGGTTGCACGAGTCGGACACGACTGAAGCGACTTAGCAGCAGCAGCAGCAAGCATTTGATAGGGAAACTGAGAAACAAAAACATCCAATGGAATATTATGCAGTCATAACAGATGCCCATTTTTCCTACTAATGTAAATGTTGTTTATTTGTTTTCAAGTTTCAGAATCAACCTATAAAGAAAGCATTAATGTCTTAATTATGGAGTGAGGAGAGAATATAAGTATTATCAAAACCGACAAATTAAAAGAAAAACTAGTCAGGATTTTCCCTGGCAGTCCAGTGGTTAAGACTCTACATTTCTCCTGCAGGGGTCACAGGTTCAATCTCTGGTGCAGAAACTAAGATCTCACATGCTGCGTGGTGCAGTCAAAAATAAAATAAGATAAATATTAAAAAAATAAAAACTAGAGTTAATAGAAGTTCAGAAGGGTAGGGAGGAAAACAAGACAAAGATCTTGAAAGTGAAGGTTAGGCAAGTTATCTACAATTATCATGGTGACCAAGCAGGAAATAAGAAAAATAATGGCATAATTATTATAATTATTGGGAGAAGAATAAGGTGAAAAGATATATCTAGAGTTGGTGGTAGAAATAAACTCAAATTACCATCTTTCACTGCAGGAAATCAACAGGTAATTATGAAGTAGAAAAATCTAGAAGTCACATATTAAGCTGTATGGAGGTAACAGAAAAACTTTAAACACAGATGGTTGAAACCAGTTCCCAAGGGGATCGCAATAGATGCATGCGTGTTCAGGGTAGGGTGTAGGCATACAGCAGGAGACTATTGCACTTGGTTATTGAAAAGGAAAATTGTTTACAAAGAGACTGTAATAACATGGGAAAATATTTATAATTTAAGTGGGAAGGCTGGTAACAAATTGCATACACAGTGCCTTCACAAGTATCTAAAAACTAAAAAGAAAACAAACAAAAAGCTATGCATAGGAAGAGTCCTAGAAGGAAACGTGCCAAGTTATCTACAGCTCCCTGGGTGGTGGGAAACAGGATCATTTTATTTTTGTCACAACTTTCTTTGTTTCTGTATTTTCCCAATTTTCTATGGCAAACAGGCACAGCTTTTATAATTCAAAAATAAACTATATATTAAAAGACTTCAGTGGAAACCCTTCAGTGCAGTTTGCATTCTCTTTGTGTTGAAAGTGAAAGTGTTAGTCACCAGGCTTCTCTGTCCATGGAATCCTCCAGGCAAGTTTACTGGATTGGGTAGCCATTCCCTTCTCCAGGGGATCTTCCTGAGCTAGGGATCAAACCCAAGACTCCTTCATTCCAGGGAGATTCTTTACCATCTGAGCCACCAGGAAAGCCCTTTGCATGGAGCAGTTGGCAAAACGGATGGTTCTTCTGGGAAGCCATGGGGTTTTGCCCTGGTTCTGCTAAAGAGCTCTGTCCTTCAGGCAGGTCCCCAGCCTCCCTTCTTCTGCTGCAAAAAGAAACTTGGAACTAAATGATTGCCAAAGCTTACTTCTTATTCTGGCATCTTGGAATCAATTCCAGGGCAACTTATTCTGTGGGCTCAGTCATGTTCAACTCTTTGTGACCCCGTGGACTACAGCCCTCCAGGCTCTTCTGGTGTGGAATTTTCCAAGCAAGAGTACTGGAGTAGGTTGCCATTTCCTACTCTAGGGGATCTTCCCAACCCAGGGATGATTGAACTTGGGTCTCGTGTGTCTCCTGCATTGGCAGGCAAATTCTTTACCAACTGCTCCACTTGGGAAGCCCAGGTAACTCAATACATACTGGGAATAACTCCTATTCTTTGATCATCACAGTCCATAAGCCTTGCTTGATCCCCTTGAAATGATCTCAGCATCCTTATCAGATAAATAAAGCCTATTGTTGGAACGATGGAGTAAATGGAGAGAGAATGGGACTCAGAGTCCAGTAGACCTGGCTGGTCAGTGGTGGTGGTGTGCCCTGCACTCCACTCTTGCACAACATGTGCAGTGATGACTGGTCCATAGTGATTGTAAGGACAAAACCTCTCTGAACTTAGTTTCTCATCTTCAAGAAGAGGTAATAAAAATTCTTATTTCCTAGGGTCATTGTGAGGATGAGCGAGATTGCATGGTCAAGGCTATAGCACAGTGTGTGGCCTATGATCAGTGCTTGATAAATGAAAGCTGTCATGACAGCGTTAAACTTTCTTGTGTTTACAAAACCTGGCATTAAGCTATATATATATTTGCATTCATTATCTTGTTGAATCTTACCACACTCTTGCCTTTGGGGAGGCATTTCTGTTGGGTTTAGGACACAACATAAAGTTACGGTAAAGAGCACATAACCCGGAGACTGCCAGCCTGCCATTGTTGTTCATTGGGCAACTTCCAGAACCTCTTGAAACATCACTTTTTACATCTGTTAAATGGGGATGTTAATAGAATGCCTACCTCAGAGATGGTTGTGAGGAGCAAATAAACAGTTGTGTATTAACCACATGGAGCAGTGTCTGCTGCTGCTGCTAAGTCACTTCAGTCGTGTCTGACTCTGTGCAGCCCCATAGACGGCAGCCCTCCAGGCTCGTCCGTCCCTGGGATTCTCCAGGCAAGAACACTGGAGTGGGTTGCCATTTCCTTCTCCAATGCATGAAAGTGGAAAGTGAAAGTGAAGTTGCTCAGTCGTGTCTGACTCTTAGAGACCCCATGGACTGCAGCCCACCAGGCTCCTCCATCCACGGGAGCAGTGTCTAGTCCATAATATTATCCGTCCATGGGAGCAGTGTCTAGTCCATAATATTATCAGCTATTATTATTCTTGTCTTATAGCTGAGGTCACTGAGGCTGAAAGCAGTTGGGTATTTTCCTATTTGGTCATATATTTAGAAGTGAAGCTGTGATCCTGGACAGTGACATACCAGCGCTTGTTTCTTAATCATCATGCTGTATTTTCCATCTCCCTAGTTAACTGTTGAGTGAATACTGATAAAAACGCCCAGATGAGCTGTATGCTCCCGTAGAATTGCATATTTAGGTCAGAGGAAATAAAATCTGATAAGAAGTGTTGTGATCTGAACAATTACATCAATGACAACCAGAGAGTTGCAAATGCCTAATTTTGTGGCCAAGCTGAAGATGAGTAATGGCATTTAGAACGGGCTTATCACTGGTCCTGCAAATTCTGGATATGAAGCAATCCCTTACAGTCAACTTCCTGGTTGCTACCTAGAGTCTGGATGACTTGTCAGTGTGCCAGGAAGCAGAGGTGGAGGGGTCAGTGGTTTTGTATTGCAAATTATGGAACAAAAGAGAAATATGATTGCAAAACTTCCCTGAAAACACAGATAAACCTGTCCAAAGTGATTTATTGCAACCAGAGTTTCATCATTTCTTCCTGGCTAGGGGCTTCTGTTTGTACATTCATGTCGACCTCTCTTCCCATAAAGGGAGCCCAAGTGTAACTGCTCCTTGACCTTCACTGGGTGTAAGTGTTCAAATACATCTTCAGGTAAAGCTCAAGCTCAAGAGGGATCTTTTTCAATCCTCACAGTCACTGGGTGCTTATGATATGCTAGGAACTGCTGATATAAATAGGAATAATAATTGCTAATATTTTAAGCTGCAAATCCAGGCTGTATCACTGAATCTAAGATGACAGCAATAACTTACTTTTATTTCATGTACCGCTAAGGAAAAAAATACCCCATCTAGTAATCTGTATTGTATTATCCATTGTAGGCCACCTTCCAACTTTTAAAGATGATAAAATGTGGCAAATGTACACCATAGAAGTGATGAATACACTGTTAGCTCATTTGAATCTGTCAACTCTACAAAACAGATATTCATATACACCCCCTTCAAGAAGAGGAAACTGGATCCAAAACGTTAAACAGCTTGTCAAAGTTACACAGCTAGTAAGAGAGAGATAAGTAGGTAGGTTTAGTCACTCAGTCGTGTCCGACTCTTGTGACCCCATGGGTTGTTGCCTGCCAGGCTCCTCTGTCCATGGGATTTCCCAGCCAAGAACACTGGAGTGGGTTACCATTTCCTTCTCCAGGGGCTCTTCCCAACCCAGAGATTGAACCCAGGTCTCTTGCACTGCAGACAGACTCTTTACTGACTGAGTCACCCAGGGATGTCAGGAAAAGAGAGCCACAGTTTAAATCTAGGCAGCTTGGTGCAAACCCATGCACTTCCAGGAACCTGCAGGTCATCTGTTCTCCTGGTACTTGAGGCAGAATGCTCTCTGGCTTCTTTAATCTCCTTCCTCTACTTCCTCAGCTGAGCCTCAGGCCTGCCTTCACAGCTTCCAGGTTTCCCTGCTCCACAGACTGACTTTCTAGCTGCTTTAAGAGGCCAGTAGGGCCCAGGACAAGCATAATTCCTTTCCTGGATCTTTTTCTGTACCGGAAATCTCTGATTGCAAACAATAGAAATGAACAATGACCTATATTAGCAGAAGGTGGAGTTTATTGGTGAGAAAAGAGGCAGTTGGCAGAATGGACAGGAAAGTGAGACCCAGGGCAACACAAGGAATCTGGTTACAACTGCTTGAAGGGAAATCAATCAACCATTTCTGTTTCATTGTCACAAAGTTTAAGAGAGAAACTTCCAGGTCAGAAAGTCCAGCTGACCTGATGTGAGTTATGGCAGGGGATGCTCACTGGTGGCTCCCCAGTATCAAGCACAGTGGGCATTTCCTCAAGAGGAAATTTGGGTGAAGAGTGCAAACTCTGGGGTCCAGCTGGCTTCTCGCCTGCAAGACCAGCTCTGCATGCAAACGGGGTGATCTTGGACAAGATACCTAATCCCTCTGTACCTCTGTTCTTTCATCTGTAACATGGAGATAATTACAGCCTGAACCCACAGGGTTGTTGTTCCGGGGGAGCTGTGGAATGCAAGGGATAATGCATCACACTCTGCATATATTGGGCTTCCCAGGTGGCACTAGCAGCAAAGAACACACCTGCCAATGCAGGTAGATGTAAGAGACACAAGTTCAGTCCTTGAGTCAGGAAGATCCCCTGGAGGAGGGTAGGAAAGTTGGCAATCCACTTCAGTATTCTTGCCTGGTGAGTCCCATGGACAGAGACTGGCAGGCTGCAGTCCATAGGGTCACACAGAGTTAGACACGACACACTTGCATATACTAAGTGCTTCATAAGTGATAATTATGATTGTCTCAGTTCAGTTAAGTCACTCCGTCGTGTCTGACTCTTTGCGACCCCATGGATTGCAGCACACCAAGCCTCCTTGTCCATCACCAACTCCCAGAGTTCGCCCAAACTCATATGTATTGAGTTGGTGATGCCATCCAGCCATCTCATCCTCTGTCATCCCCTTCTCCTCCTGCCCCCAATCCCGACCAACATCAGAGTCTTTTCCAATGAGTCAACTCTTCACATGAGGTGGCCAAAGTATTGGAGTTTCAGCTTCAGCATCAGTCCTTCCAGGGAACACCCAGTACTGATCTTGAGGATAGACTGGTTGGATCTCCTTGCAGTCCAAGGGACTCTCAAGAGTTTTCTCCAGCACCACAGTTCAAAGCATCAATTCTTTGGCACTCAGCTTTCTTCACAGTCCAACCCTCACATCCATACATGACCACTGGAAAAACTNGCCCCCAGCTGAAACATCTTTGTTCCCAAGGCCTCAGTGTCCCCTCCCATGGCAGGGACGCGATGGTCCCAGCTGCTCCCTGGAATTGGCAAGCGGACACCTCGGTCTGGGTGGTAGCAGCTCGCAAAGAAGTGGCCCTGGGTCCAGGTCCCCGCCACTATGGCTCTGGCCACCTCACTCTCCTTTCTCACAGCCTGGCTTTTCTGGGGCACACACTACGTGGTTGTGAAATGTGAAAGAAAGACAAAGATTGTATAATGTCACTGGTGTGTGGAATATAAAAAGGTACAAACGCACTTATTTAGAAAACAGAAGTTTGAGTCACAGATGTAGACAACAAGCTTAATGGTTAGCAGGGGGAAAGGGGTGGTGGGGAGGGTTAAATTGGGAGGCTGGGCGTGACATACACACTGTTACATATAAAATCGATGACCAGTAAGGAGCGACTGTAGGGCACAGGCAGCACTGCTCACTACTCTGAATGACCTGGATGGGAAGGGAATCTAAAATAGAGTGGGTGTATGTGTAACTGAATCATTTTGCTGTACACCTGAAACCACTACACTGTAAACCAACAATAAAAATGTTAAAAAAATAAACACTTGGGGGGAAAAGGTGTGAAGTGGAGGGCGGTAGGGCCAGAATGTGACCCTGAGACAGGAGCTCAAGTCACGGAGGTGCTGGAGGGATCAAGCTTCGGGCGCTGCCCAGCCTCCTCGTTCCTCCTTTTGTTTTCCTGGTTCCAGACTCTGAGAAGCCAATGGGGAAAAGAGAGCGTATGCAAATCCCTGCATTGGGAAATGCTCCCGGGGCACTCACGGAGGATGGCCTCGCGCCAGCCCTTCCCGGAACCCTACAGGCCCCCCACCCCACCCCACCCCACCCCGGGGCCCTCGCCAGCTGGGGCCTGACCCTGAGTCTTCTTGCAAGTTCTGTCCCGTGCATGGGTTAACCACACTCCGGGAGCGCAACCCTGGCAGAGAACTGGATGAAATGCCCTGCCTGGATGGGTGTCCCTGCCCACTCTTGTCCCCATCCCACTGAGCCCGCCTGAGAGAGTCCAGCAGTCCCTAAAGATGTGCGGACCTAAACTAGGTGCAACTCCCGTTCCCAACCCCCAGGGCTGCTAACTCCCCGCAAACAGCGCTGGTCTCCTGCAGGGTGGCGCGGGCCATGGCTGGGAGAGGCTGCCACCCCCCGCTGCCAGCCCCCCCTCCCACCAGGGATGTTCTGAGCCCTCCCTTCTCCCCTCGTCTCCTGGAAAAGCCAGAGTGTGTGTCTCCCCTGCCTGCCCCAAGGAGCTGCTGTGTGGGTCTCTATCTCAGACAGAAAGAGCAAGCCACAGAGAAACTGGGATTCAGTGTCAAAAATCTAGAGTTGGGGGGAGGGGGAGGGCCAAGAGCCCAAGCCCTGGGCCCAGATGGTCTCCGGGGCCCCACCCCTCAAGAAAGCGGCCCCAGGGTCCTAGCACTTTTGCCTCAGGGATCCTCAAACCTCTGGTTTATCAATTTATTTCTCCCCAGACCATATGCATAGTAGAGTGGGTAAAGGGTGGTGAGTAAGAGCCTATTCTGGGGACCTCCCAGTTCATGGAAGGGTGTGGGAGATTTGGCTAAAAGGGACAGGAAGTAGAGCCCTACAATTAAGGAAACTGGAGCCCTGCCAGGCCACGGTATGTAAACCCTTCCGGCTAGTTCCTGAAGGGGGAGGAGGACCCGGCTGTCATTTTCGGGTGCGGCCTCAAAGCCCAGCTCAAGGTCGCTGCTGGTGATCTTAAACGGCTCACTCATTTAAGAAACGGCCGTAAAACTAGGTAGGGAGCTGGGGAGAACAGAGCACCCACCCACCACACAGGCTTGCTGCTGGGAGGCAGGTCACTGGGACAGGTCCAAAGGCTCCTACCCTGCCTCCTCTCCAGGAAGAGCCTCGCTAAGGCCAGGCGCGCTGGGGTGCTCTGCCTGCCACCTGCTGGCGCCTCCCGGTACGACAGTCTGGGGAGCAAGGGACCCTGCCCCGCCCCCCCACAACTAGAGAAAGCCCACAGGCAGCAACAAAGACCCAGCACCGCCAACAATAATTATTTAATTTCTAAACGAGTATGCTACCACTGCTGTTATACATGGGAATGTTGCTTATATAAGTACAAAGTTCTTCTGGAAGGACAACTGGGAGCAGAGAGCAGGTGGCCCAACTTTCCATTGACTTCAGTACTATTTGAATACACGTCATTTGAATGTATTACTTATTCAAATTACATATTTTAAAGTATCCTCGGGTAGGGGCTTCCCTTGTAGCTCAGATGGTAAAGAATCCACCCGCAACGTGGGAGACCTGGGTTCAATCCCTGTGTTGGGAAGATCCCCTGGAGGAGGGCATGGTAACCCACTCGTGTTTTTGCCTGGAGAATCCCCATGGACAGAGGAGCCTGGTGGGCTACCATCCAGGGAGTCACAGGGCGAGTGACTAAGCACATCCTTGGGAAGAGAAATAAGTTATGGGCGTGGGGATGGGAGTCTGAGGAGAGCTGTATTGGCCAGAGGTCTTTTTTTTTTTTTCTTCCTGTCACTGAGTAGCTTATTGGATTGAACCCAGGCCCAGCAATGAAAGCTCAAAGTCTTAACCGCTCGACCGCCAGGGAATTCCCAGCTATCATTTATTTTTGTGCATAATTGGTAAAAACTTGGTTCACACTTACCCCTAACACATGTATATTGTTAAATCATGATAATAGCCATTTTGGAAGATCAAAATGGTTGATTGCTTGTGGTTCAACCCTGATACTTATAAATTCTCTTACAAGTACTAATAAATGAATATTTCCGTATATTCTATAACACAAAGTGAAGAACTAAATAAGACTGAGCCTGAAAGTAACATAAACCAAAAGCTCCCGTGTACTTCCCAGCCCCCACCACCCTCCTTGAGGACCACACTCTTTGAAGTGGGGATCAGAATCAACTTTGTTACAGCTCATCTCAGTGGGAGAAAATAGTTACTCCACAGAGGTAGTTTTTCAAAGGGAAAATTGTTTCAAATTATGGAGCTTGCCACTTAATAATTAATTCAGGCTTGAATAACATTAATTTAGATTAACACAGGAATAAGGACCCCAACCCCTTATCTCTGCATCTCTAATGCACATGGCCCTTGCAGGCACTGAACAGGAGCCCAGCCTGGGAGAAGTAAATGTGTACAGAGTACAATCCAACTCCCTCTCCACACCACGGCCAAACCAGAGCAGCACCGAGTCAGGCTTCCGACGTGAGGCCTTAGTTTTTACGTAATCGTCTGCACTGGGTCTTAGCTGCAGCGTGCAGGATCTTTAATTGTGGCATGTGGAGTCCAGTTCCCTGACCAGGGATTGAACCTGGGCCCCTGCACTGGGAGCTCAGAGTGTTAGCCACTGGACCACCAGGAAAAGTCCCCCGATGTGAGTTTTTAAGTGTAATGATGCCTCAGTAATTCGGAATAAGGCTAAGGGGCAGAGGAGTCAGAATAAAAGCAAAAACTAAGTCACAGTGTTTCAAAACGGCATCCTTACTGCTCTCAAGCTTAGGCCCTGTAATCCTGGCTTCAGTTCCCTCACTTACCACATAGCTCAAGACACCAACAATGTACTCACAGAGTACCCACATTACCCCAGCTCCCAAAGACCAGTCTGGGAATCAGAAGTAATGTTAATGCCTGCTTCCTCCTCTTCCATAATAAGGGGTTTTCTTCTNCTGGAGAATCCCAGGGATGGGGGAGCCTGGTGGGCTGCCATCTATGGGGTCGCACAGAGTCGGACACGATTAAAGCGACTTAGTAGTAATAGTATATATATACACTATAGTATTTTTTCTGTATACATGTATATATATTATATATAAGTTATATATGTATTCGGGTAAGTTTCTTTTTTCATTGATGAGACAAAACCACATTAAAAAATGTAAAGAATGTGTGTTCTCAATCTCTGTCTAAGTGAAGTGGTTAATTGAAAGTTTCAAGCTTCCTTTCCTCTAAGGCCATTATGTCAGCTGATGCTTTCTCTACTTGGCTCATTTGCTGACAGTCACTTTATTTCTTTGTTATCCCCTTTCTTCTTTCAGCAAGCTATGTTACTATTTGTGTTTATTATAGAAATTTACTGAATTAAAGCTTTAGGTCTCCACTGTGAGCACTCCCAGAGCATCCTNGCTTTCTCTACTTGGCTCATTTGCTGACAGTCACTTTATTTCTTTGTTATCCCCTTTCTTCTTTCAGCAAGCTATGTTACTATTTGTGTTTATTATAGAAATTTACTGAATTAAAGCTTTAGGTCTCCACTGTGAGCACTCCCAGAGCATCCTGCAGTCATCACACTCCACTCATCCTAAAGTGTCAGGAGAACACCTAGCACTGAACTGGGAGCCAACACTGGATTCTCCACTGGATTTCGTGATTTCACTAAGTGGCTGTTCTCCAAGTGGAGAACATGGGTTGTAAATTCGTGTTGCCTTCCATCGATATCAAGATCCAGTTATAAATATCTCTCTTTCTTTCTGACCGTCATGATCTCCTCTCGCATGATCATCAGTTTGAGAGAGGGGCAAAAGTTTAAGGTTTTTCATTTCCATTGTGTCAGAATACCCATCCCTGTAACGCTTTCATTCATAGAGCTGTATGCAGTTCAAGTTGTTACTGAATTATGTGAGTCTGCTTCTCTGATCTACATTTTTATGCGTAGCAACATGGTTATTTCTAGTTCAGACAGTTATGTTTAAAATAAATGTAATGAGTAAAGACTTTTGTGGGAAGGAGTGATATATGATTTTAATTCTGTACTTTAGAGCTCAAGCACTGGCACTTAAGCTCCCATCTTTCTTTTAAATCTCACACTAAACATTTCAGATTCTTACTGCCAGGGTTGTAGAGATTACTTACTGGAAGAGTACATATGTGGGAAGGATGGAAGAAAAAGCCTATGCCAGGAAAAAGCAGGAAAGAGAATATTTTTGTTAATGGAATGGCTGATGAACTCATAATGACACTACCTAAAGAGTGTGCAGAATAGAGAAAAAAAAATGCTAATGTCAATTGAGACATATAAAATGTAGGTGTTGCCAAATGAATTTCTTTGGGTGTATAACTGGATGTTTTATTACTTACTCTCAGGCTTTTTAAAAAACTTTTTTGATTTGCAAGATGCTTGCCTAACTTTTTACACAGACACTGACAGGTTAATCCTGACATAGACCTCTTCTGCAGTTTTACATAGCCAGCTCCCTGCCTAGAACTATTCATGCACCTTACATAAAAACCAAATGAGGTATGGGTACACAGATCAGCATGACAATTCAATAATTGTCATGACACTAATTTTAACAAATATGAATTCCAAATAGTGTTTTACAAAACAATGAGGAATAGTTATCAGATAGAAAAACAGGCAAATGTTATTTTGCTTTTATTATCAAATCTTACTAGTTCGTTGCATTCATTTACTTTTTCAACTGGAGAAGGAAATGGCAACCTACTCCAGTATTCTTGTCTGGAGAATCCTATGGACAGAGGAGCCTGGCAGGCTACAGTCCATGGGTCACAAGAGTCAGACACGACTTGGTGACTAAGCCACCACCATCACCACTTTTTCAACATTTATGTCATTTGACTTATANGATCTCTGGTTCCTCTGCCTTTTCTAAAACCAGCTTGAACATCTGGAAGTTCACAGTTCATGTATTGCAGAAGCCTGGCTTGGAGAATTTTGAGCATTACTTTATTAGTGTGTGAGATGAGTGCAATTGTGTGGTAGTTTGAGCATTCTTTGGCATTGCGTTTCTTTGGGATTGGAATGAAAACTGACCTTTTCCAGTCCTGTGGCCACTGCTGAGTTTTCCAAATTTGCTGGCATACTGAGTGCAGCACTTTCACAGCATCAGGATTGTCTACTCACACAGCAAACATCAAAGGCAATGGTTTTTTGTTGTAGAATCTTCCTGATATCCAGTATTTGACTGTATATATAGTCAAATATTGGGTATTTCAGATAGAAACTCTGAGCACCTAGTAAGAGCTCCAGAAAGTCAAATATGAGGTGCTTCCAACCTTAGGGTCTCAGGGTACTTTTGAAAATAATAATAATGCATGAAACTCTGGATGTCAGGAAAATTCTACAACAAAAAGCCATTGCCTTTGATGTTTGCTGTGTGACTAGACAATCTGGAAAGATGATGCTACGAAAGTGCTGCACTCAATATGCCAGAAAATTTGGAAAACTCAGCAGTGGCCACAGGACTGGAAAAGGTCCATATATATATATAAATGATTAGATATATAATGTCTAATAAATAACTAATTTATACTATACAAATGGTATATACATGACTAATTTCTAAAGCCTATATATTCCTTATTTTTCTCCATTATTTATCCTGTGTCCAGCATTTCAGTAGTGTCTATGGTTCATGTGCCAGGAGAAAATATCTTTATCATTCATGAGCTTATGACTTATTAGGTCAGGTATTTCCAACCTTTGTATCATTGGTTATTTTCTCAGTTCTTGGTTCTGGGGCCTGTCCTGTGCTCTATAGGATCCATGGTCTTCATTCCTATCTGCCAGTAGCAAATTTGCCTCCCCCTTCCTAGTTATGAAAACCAAAAATGCCTGCAGACATTTCCAAATGGCCCCTGGGAAGGCAGTATTGCCCCTGGTTGAAAACCACTATTGTAGATGAATCAAAGTTTCATAATAACCTACTTATGTCTGTCTGGTTTATCCTCTATAAAATTTCCAGGCCCTGAAAGAGTAGCTGGAATGTAGTAGGTGACAAATATTTGCAAAATGATTAAATAAACCTGAATTACAGCCATCTTCCAATAGAAATATAACAAACCAACAAAACCCCACCTCCACCACCCCTTATCACTTTCTAAGTCAAGTGCAAACTCCTCAGCAGTCATCCAAAGCCCTGCAAGACATAGATCCAGCCTATATTTTCAGTCTTGTGCACCAGTGAAGACTAAGGCAGTCCTCATGGACTAATTTCACCATATTTATTTTTTTGCAAAACAAACCCAACTGTGTGGCGAGAAAGCTCTCCAGCCAGCTGCATTTTTCCTGCCCTAAGAGATCTGTTTGGAGAACTCTCAAACAAATATCTCAGTCGCCAACGTGACACTAAGAGGTAAACCCTACATGAATAAGCAATGATAAGGATTTATCATATAAGAATAAAGCTGACTCTCCTCTTTGCCTGACATAGATTTGAAATGGTATAGCAAAGACTAGTTGGAAAGAGCCCAAGTTCAAGAAAGCCTTCCTTCACTTGTTTCTGGCTCCCTGACCTTGGGAATGGGGATGAGTATGTGTGTGTATGTGCATATGAGGGTGTGGTTCTCCGGGTCTGAATTTTAAGCCTTTTCATTTCTGTCCACTGGGCTTCCCAGGTTCAGTGGTAGAGAATCTGCCTGCCATCGCAGGAGATGTGCATTCAACCCCTGGGTCAGGAAGATCCCCTGGAGAAGGAAATAGTCGTGGTCCACGCAGGTTGGGAAAGAATTTCCAGACACGGGGCGGAATGAAGGGAGAATAAAGTTTATTAGAGTGGGAGACGCTGCTAGAACAGTAGACCAGCTCAAGAACACTTTCACAGGCTAGTAGCCAATTTTTCTAGCCTCAAGACAGAGAAAATTCCTACTGAAATGGTGGCTTTAGGTGATTGGTTAAGATGCTATAGGTAGGTGGGTTTAGTCACTCAGTCATGTCCAGCTCTTGTAACCCCATGAATCCGCCACACTCCTCTGTCCATGGGATTTCCCAGGGAAGACTATTGGGGTGGGTTGCCATTTTCTTCTTCAGGCGGTCTTCCCAACCCTGGGATTGAACCCAGGTCTCCTGCACTGTTTACAGACCCTTTACTGACTGAGCCACCAGGGAAGGCTAGGATACTATAGGGTGGGTATTTTACCTGATACAGAGTCAGGGAACTGGCAGGTTTAGATCTGGAGGCTCATGGCAACAGTTGCTATGAGGCTTGGTCAGTTCCAGAGATTTTTATCCAGTAACCTTAGTACAAGTCCCCACAGAAATGGCAACCCACTCCAGTATTTTCACCTAGGAAATCCTATGAATAGAGGAGCCTGGCGGGCTACAGTCCATGGGGTCACAAATGAGTTGGACATGACTGAGGACTGAAGAGTAACCATCTGTCCACTAGGTGCATCCCTGAGCTGATAGCAGGAGGCCTGGGCTCTCAGCTCAGGCTCTTCTCGGGTCTGTCTAGGTCCCAGCAAAGGTTTTTCTAGGGACTTCAGCGCCGAGATGTGCACAGAACTGATAAAAAACAGGGTGAGGAACAGAACACGTGTGGCTTTTCCAGCGGGGATGGTTCTTGTTTAAACTTTGGTTTTACATTTGTTTTGATATTTGAATTTGAAGCGAGGCCAGGAAAAAGAAAAATCTGCAATTATAATTGCTTCTTATCCTGTTAAAATGAAACTCTCAAGTGAAATGGTAGGTTAGCATGGAACAAAACAGCAATGGGCTCTGGGGTTGAGACCCAGGTTCCAATTCAGGTTCTATAATGGAGTAGGATCCTATGAGGCCTTTCCTGGACAGTCCCTTCCTCCATTTTCACTACTTTAGCTCCTCTCTGAAGGGCCTAGATAACAGTGACTCACGTACATTTCCTGAGTTGTTTTACAGGTGCTAAAACACTCACCAGATGGAAGACATTAACGACTTGATGACCCTGAGCACATAGCCCCCAGACCTATTGGAGCCTAAGGACTGATAATGTTAACCCCTGTGACCTCACCATCAGCCAATGAGAGAACTGTGCATGAACTGGTCACAGCCCCTGGGATGCCCCTCCATCCCTTAGCCTTTAAATATGCTTTGCTAAAACCCATTGAGGAGACTGGGCTTTTCAACCATTAGCTATCCTGGACTCCTTGTTTAGCGCTTGCAACTAACACTGCACTTTCCTTCACCACAACTTGGTGTCAGTAGATTGGCTTTACTGCATGCAGGCAAGGAAACCCAAGTTTTGTTTAGTAACAGAACCTCTAGCAACTTAGTGGCAGACCCCAGGTTTAGCACTTGGCACTGAATCAGGTTTGACACCCTTTATTCTATGAACCTTTGACCTGTGAGTATCTCCCTTCTGCAGAATGAGTCAGGTCAGCTGCCTCTGGAAGTTTCTGTAGCTCAGAGTTGGTGAGGAGCCTCCTCCAGAATCCCAGACCACTTTCCAGTCACCTTATGATTGGCAACCCCAAAGGACAAAGGGAAAAGAGCTCAGGGTCTTGATTTCAAATCACAAGCCCACCACTCATTAACTGTGCGACATAGCTTCACCTCTATGACTTGCAATAGATTTTGTGGAGTTTCTGTTTTGTTTTGCTTTTGTTTGTTTTTATCTTTTTTTTTTAATGCTCAACTTTCTTTTTTTTAATTTAATTTTATTTATTTATTTTTCTTATTTTATTTTATTTTATTTATTTATTTTTTAGGTACATCCATGGCGGATTCATGTTGATGTATGACAGAACCAATACAGTATTATAAAGTTTGTTTTTATCTTTAGAGAGGAGTAGTATTTACCAATCTACTAAGGTTACATCGGAAGCTATGATTCTTTGATCACAAGCAATAGAATCTGGCTCTGAATCGCTTAAGCCAAAAGGAATTAATTAAAAATTAATTTTAAAATTAATTAATTAAAAATACATGGAGTAGCTTCCAGTATAGAACAAAGCAGAGAGTAAAAAGTGTCTGGGCCTCTCCAAAAGGTCTTGGTAGCACAAACCTCTTGATGGTTATATCAGCCAGGATTTTCCAGAGAAAGAGTTAATAGATGCTTGGAAAGATTGAAGGCAAAAGGAGAAGAGGGCAACAAAGGATGAGGCAGCTAGATAGCATCACTGACTCAATGGACATGAATTTGAGCAAACTCTGGGAGATACTGAAGGACAGGGGTGCCTGACATGCTGCAGTCCATGGGGTCACAAAGAGTTGAACATGACTTAGAGACTGGAAACAACAACTATCTATCTGTTTATCTATGTATCTGTCTTTCATCTATCTATCACCTAGCTATCAAAGAAATTTATTATATGGAATTGGCTCACATAATTATAGAGTTTGAGAAGTTCCATTTTCTACTGTTAGACTCATAAAAGCTGGCAGTGTAATTCCACTCCAAGTTCGAATGCCTGGAAACCAAGGGCGTTGACTAAGTTCCAGTCTGATGTAAAAGACCAATGTTCCAGCTTGAAAACAGGTGGAGAGAGCACATTTTCCTTTATGAAAAGGGAAAGTGTTAGTTGCTCAATCATGTCTGACTCTTTGCAATCCCACTGAGTATAGCCCACCAGGTTTCTCTGTCCATGGAATTCCCCAGGCAAGAATACTGGAGTAGGTTGCCATTCCTTTCTCCAGGGGATCTTCCCAACCCAGGGATTGAACTCAGGTCTCCTGCACTGCAGGCATATTCTTTACCATCTCAGTCACCAAGGAAGACTCTGTTTTTCTATTCAGGTCTCCAACTGATTGACTGAGGCCCATCCATTCAGAGTAGCAATCCACTTTATTCAGCCCAGCCAATGATCCAATCAAGTTGACACATAAAATTAACCAGCACAGTGGTCTCACCCAGATGCTAACACTGGAATAAACAAACCTTAATGGTTTCCATGGTCCTTGCACCATTTCACTTAAGAGTCAGAGTTCCCGAAAAGAATTGAATTGGTTGATATTATGTCATGTGCCTGTCCCTACTGTATCGGGGTAATGAGAAAAATAATCTGGCAGAAATACCCAGCACATCATAGTTGTTCCCCGTGTGGTAGCTATTATTATTATTTTTGTCTCTCTCCTCTCTGTGCCTTATTATCAGTAACTCAGTGACTCATCACAGAATGTCTTTGCAACCTGATTATCCTGAAAACAATCTCAACACCCACCAGCCAAATTTGCTTCTTCCCCAGCAACAATATACACAATTTAGGTGTTAAACAGTGTGATAACAGTTATTTCAGTTCTTGCCACAGTGTTTACCAATTTTTAGAAGTCTTGCCTGCAGGAAACACTAGGCATTATCACTCTGTGAAAGTAAGGCTCCAGGTTATGCTTCCTAATAGAACTAGTTGAGCCCTAATAACCCTTCTCCCTAGTAACTCTTAACTTCCTAGTAATTCCTTCTTTGGAAGGAATGATGCTAAAGCTGAAACTTCAGTACTTTGGCTACCTCATGCGAAGAGTTGACTCATTGGAAAAGACTCTGGGAGTCATGCTGGGAGGGATTGGGAGCAGGAGGAGAAGGGGACAACAGAGGATGAGATGGCTGGGTGGCATCACTGACTCGATGGACGTGAGTCTGAGTGAACTCCAGGAGTTGGTGATGGACAGGGAGGCCTGGCATGCTGTGATTCATGGGGTTGCAAAGAGTAGAACACGACTGAGCGACTGAACCGAACCGAACCAAACCCTTCTCCCTGCCCAATCCCCTGGAGGCACAGACATCGCCTAACCAGGGAGAAGGAGAGGCTGGGGGTGGGGCCTGCTGGAGGTGGAGCCTGATTGGTTGGAGTCTGTTAGAGTTGCGCCCTCTTGGAGGTGGGGCCTGTTAAGGATGAGGCCTGTTAGGGGTGGGGCCTGTTGGAGTGGAACCAGAGATTTCTGGTTGACTGATCAGCCAGCTCACTTAAAGGCACTAGATCTTGAGTTTCTTCGAGCCCCAAGGCTGTACTTTGACACTTGTCTCATCGGAAATGATTCATCATTTTCACATGTCCATTTATTCATATATTATCTGAACAAATATCTGAAAAGATTCTACTTTTAACAGTTATGCAAAGAGAATATTGTCTCTCCTGCCCCCCCCACCCACTCTCCGTTTCAAATTGGCATGGAACAGGTACCCTTCACCACCAAACTCTCTAGCCCCTGCACACGTCTGCAAAACCTTGGACAGGTTGCAATAGCTTTGAAAGAGGAAAAGATCAATTTCCAGATGCCAGCTTTCTAGAAAGGATCTATTTTCCTCCTTAACTATACCAATGTGATTACAAGTGCCTAGTCTACAGGACTACCCTACATTAGCAACTATTTTTCCTAAGATCTAGCCTACTGCATTGGGCTTGGGACCAAAAGATGTGAGTTAAAATTCGTGTGTTGGATTTTATTGTTGACTCTTCTTCACCCTTCTCTCTAACCATGCCCTTGCCTTATGACTTTTATGTTCTTTCACCAAAGGAGTGGAAAATAATTTCCTATTCCTCTAATTTAGGTTCAGTCAAGAAACTTCCTTTACTTAAGAATGAAGCAGAAATGACGTGGTACCAGTTCTGAAATTATGCCTTCTGAGGCCTTGCATGCTTCTCTTTGCTTTCTTGCATCTCTGCTATGTCAGGAGACGAACAGGCCCAGGGTAGTACAATCAATGAAAGGCACACAGAGCAGAACAGAGCCACCTTGCCCACTCCCAGCCAACCCTCAGAACTGGGGCTACATAGATGCATATTATTGCATGCTGTTGAGATAGTGAGGATATTTGTCATGCAGCAGAATTGAACATTTATATTTGGCTCATGGACTTCCTAGGTGGCTCAGTGGTAAAGAATCTGCCTGCCAATGCAGCAGACACTGGTTCGATCTCTAGCTTGGGAAGATCTTCTGAAGGAGGAAATGGCAACCCACTCCAGTATTCATTCTGGGAAAATCCCATAGACAGAGGAGCCTGGTGGGCTACAGTCCGTGGGATCACACAGAGTTAGACACAACTGAGTAACTGAGCACAAGCAGAGTTTGGCTAAATCCAGTTCTGTCGTTCTGTTCCCGCTTGACTTTGGGCATGTCTGTTTCTTCTACTTTTTCAACAAGAGATTGAACTAGAACATTCCTAAGGATCTTTTCATCTCTGAAGTTATTCAATGTCTTCTCCAGACCTCTGATATTCCCATTAGTGGATTATCCCCCAGGATCTTTGGGTTGAGCTTTTATTACCTTGAGCTAGTGATTTACTGAGGTGTTTACCTCTGCTGTTCACTGTGTGATCCAGATGAATCAGCTGTGTCTTATTCACCTTTGCAGCGCAAGTGTGCATGCACCTCAGTGCTGGAACATGTGGGTTCTCAGTTTATGTTTGTTGTAGAAATAACGAAATGACTAAGAGACCATCTAGAGGCAAGTTCATTTGCCTTCCTTCCACAGAGACAAACAGAATTTTCAGATTTACTAGAGTACATGCCTGCTATTCCTTATGCAGTGGTGACTTGATCAATTAGCAAATTTTTCATTTAATAAATTTATAGCAAACCTACTCAATGCATACAATGTATCAAACTACCTTTAAATTTTCATTTATTTATTCATTTACCTAGCTATCTGGTTAGCCAGCTATCAAAAGGTAATACATGTAAGTGATAGAAAGCAAGCACTGTAAATAATATTTAGTCAAAATTAAATCTCTCCTGCTCCTTATCTTTCATCCCCTAGGCCACCTCCTGTCATAGTTTCCTGGGGCTTGTAAAGATTGTAAGATATCTTATGGACATATAAGCAAAATGCACCTATCAGTCCGTTTCTACTCTTTCTTATGTATATAGGAAATAGTTCCACATAACTTTGTATTTTACCTGTACCAGTTAAATTTCCTTAAGGATGGTACCATATTTGGTAGACATAGCTCTGTCTTAAAACTTTGATAGCTGCATATCATCCCATTTTAGGAGGAGACACAGGAGACGCAGGTTCGATCCCTGGGTCAGGAAGATCCCCTGGAGAAAGGCACGGCCACCCACTCCAGTATTCTTGCCTGGAGAACTAATGGACAGATGAGCCTGGAGGGCTACCAGCCCATAGGGTTGCAAAGAGTTGGACATGACTGAAGCGACTGCGCAGCACACATCCCACTTTGTGGATGCGTCATTATTTAAACAATCCTATTTTAGCTTTTCAGGTTATTTCCAGTCTTTAGCAAAATTCTTTCAAAAACCTTGGCTTGATCGGGGACAGAGAGGATGGACACTTGACCAAGAGGCCAACTGGGAGTTACAATCAAGCCCACACTCCATTCATCAGACTAGGAACCTTAGAGTAGGACCATATCCCCCAGGTTTACAGGTGTAGTAAAGGGGAATTCCCTGGCCTGACCCCTCTAAAAGTCTTAGAGAAGCAGTCCTCTTTACCTAGTACCCAGCCAACCCCAAGGATCATAAATCATCTCAGTGAGATGACTAGACACCACTGTGAACTATACAGACACTAACTACTCAGGAGTAGTTTATCACGAAGAGGCAGAACCAAGTAACAGCTACTGAACAGAAAGCTGGATGGAAGGCTGGTACTTGAGAAAGGGCCAGAAAAATCAAGGGTGCCAGAGTTGTGAAGTGTCCACAACTAGAGAGAAGGAGGGGATATCCCTAGAGGGGTAGGGATAGTGATGATGAACTTTGGGCCTGGGGCAGATGGAGGAACCCCTGAGGGTCAGTTTGAAGGTTCCTGAAAGTTACCCGAAAAAGGGAAAAGTTAATGGCTGCAAATAGAATCATGAACATCTGGTGAAAAAAATAGAAAAATTTAATTTAACATTTTTTTCCCATCAAACCTTTTAACTTTTTTCAAAAAAAAAAAAAAAAAAAAAAAAAAAAAGGAAAAAAGCTATTCCCCTCCTAACTTTCTCCTTCTTCCCATTTTCTCAC
>SJYV01003368.1:824924-953493 GCA_006410875.1 Neotragus pygmaeus
CCCCACTGATTTCAAATAATATCTAAAAAACTAAAAAAAAAAAAAAAAGGCTATTTCAAAAAAAAAAAAAAAAAGAAAAGAAAAAGGAAAAAAGCTATTCCCCTCAAACTCTTCTCCTTCTTCCCATGTTCTCACGTCTTTAAATACACCAAACATGATAATTTTATGAGTAAAGCACATTATACATAATACATTTTTATGTTTCAAAGCTTACAAAATGACTTAAGTTCCATAAAGAGTGTTAAAAAAAAAAAAACAAGAAATGCATATATTTCAGTTTTCCCACATTTCTGCTTCATCTGCTCTCCTCCATCACAGTGGGGTTTTTTTTCCTCTCTGACTTCAACATTTTGGGATATTTTGTAGCTATAATCTCAAGCTTCCCTTCCAAAATGACCTTGTCTCTTCTCCAGACCAGTCCTGGGTTCTGATTCCAGTTCCACTATATGTTTGCAGTATAACTTCCAACAGGTCATTGAATCTTCCTGATCTTTATTTTCCTGTCTGGAGAATGAAAACAGTAATACCATTATTGTAACTATAATACTTACCCCAGGTTGCCATGATAACCTGGTATGCATTAAATAGCTGGTACTGTTCTTGATGTGCATTCAATTGGCTTCATGTTCTATCTCTATTCCCGAACATCCTTCGGAAAACTCTCCCCATGATCTTGGGCTGGTTTTCCTTCTTCCTAATCTAGTTGGGGGTACAAATTAGATAGCGATATTTAGAAAAAGAAAGAGGGGGATGGCTGGAGTCTAGAGAAAGGACTGGAGGTAGATCTGAAGCAAAGCGGTGCCACCAGAAAAAAATGAGAAATCCAAATGGCAACCCACTCCAGTATTCTTGCCTGGAGAACTCCATGGACAGAGGAACCTGGCAGGCTACACTCCATGGGGTCACAAAGTGTCAGACACGACTGAGCGACTAACACACACACACTACATTTATATTGGGGCTTCCCAAGGGTGCTAGTGGTAAAGAACCCCACTGCCAATACAGGAGACGCAGGAAACTGGGGTTTGATCCTTGGGTAGGGGAGATCCCCTGGAGAAGGGGACAACAACCCACTCCAGGATTCTTGCCTGGGAAACCCCATGGACGGAGGAGCCTGGTGGGCTACAGTCCATGGGGTCACAGAGTCAGACACAACTGAGTGACTAACACTTAAAGATATCCAATCCTGGGCTTCCCTGGTGGTCCAGTGGTTGAGAATCTGCCTGCCAATGCAGGGGACATGGGTTCGATCCCTGGTCCTGGAAGATCCCACGTGCCACAGGGCAAGTAAGCTTGTGTACAACGACTAGCAAGCCTCCACTCTAGAACCTGCAAGCTGCAACTACTGAAGCCCACCTGCCTAGAGCCCATGCTTAGTGGCAAGAGAAGTCACTGCAGTGAGAAGCCTGTGTACCATAACTGGAGAGTAGGAGCCCCCCACTCACCGCAGCTAGAGAAAGCCCATGTCCAGCAATGAAGACCCAGTGCAGTCATAAATTAATAAACAAACAAACAATTGAAAAAAAAACTTTCAAAAAAGATACCCAGCTCTTCATCCTGCTTCTTTTCTTGGCAAGAAGTCCTCTGCAGTGTCTGTCTTCAGAAGTCAGAGGCCAGGAAGAGCTACCCTTCAGTGCAGAAAGGAAAACGTTCTTCAGTGCAGGAAGGAGGATGTTCTCTGGTCCAGCTCTTGGACCTTGCAGATTAGGGGTCATCAGTGCACATGTGTGATTGGTAGGAACATCCATCCAAACATCAAACAGGCTGACTTCTCTCTTTCAAGGGAAGGGAAGTAAAACCATAGCCAGGGGCAGGCAGGGCCACTTTGGTTTTAGAGCTTTTTCAGCTGCAATCAAAGTTTCACCTGGTTCTTCAGATCATCTGGAAAAGGGGAAGCTGGTTTGGGTAATGTGTGAAATGTTATCACCCTGATGAAATTGTCGATAAGTCTGAAGCTGATCCCCAGACGCCCACTTGACCAAGATGCATATAGATCACATACGTTACCCTTCTGACATGCAGAGGAGGGGGTGGTTGTCAAGTCTGCCTATTTTGGTGTCATGTATATTTCATGGCATACAGGGTGAATGGAGCTTCTGGATATCTTCCAACAATCTCACACTCAGAGCCAAGTCACATCCTGCATTTGAAGGAACAAGTTGTCTAACTTTGAGAGATAATAACCCATTTACTCACTAAAACATTTGGGAAAGATGGAAGAGAGAGATTAGCAAGGATGTCCCAAAATGGGAACAGAATGAAAATCACTATGTAAATATCTGGTACCTAAACTGCCTGGTCATAAGATAACCATCCAGTTTTTTCAGCATCAAAAAACTGTAGCAAAAAACACAGAGGTGGAGGAGTTCTTTTGTGCCCCTGCTCTGACATAATTTCTGCTGCTTTGTTGAAAACAAAACTATAATTTAAAAAGATACATGCACCCCTATTTCACGGCAGCACTGTAGACAGTAGTCAGGACATGGAAGCAACTAGTTGCTCATAGACAGAAGAATGTATAAAGAAGTTGTGGTACATATATACAATGGAGTATTAGTCAGCCATAAAAAGAATGGCATTGAAACATATATAATATCATATAAGAAACGAATCACCCGTCTAGGTTTGATGCAGGGTACAGGATGCTTGGAGCTGGTGCACTGGGATGACCCGGAGGGATGGTGTAGAGGGGGAGGTGGGAGAGGGGTTCAGGATTGGGAACACGTGTACACCCATGGCAGATTCATGTTGATGTGTGGCAAAACCAACACAATATTGTAAAGTAAAAAAAAAAAGAAAAAAGAATGAAAAATGCCACTTGCAGCCACATGGATAGACTTAGAAATTATCACACAAAATGAAGTGAATTGGAAAGAGAGAAACAAATATCATATATTCATGATATACATATATATATATCATATATATACATATATATCTGTGGAATCTGGAAAAATTATTCTGATGAACCTATGTGCAGGGCATGAGTAGAGACACGGATATATAGAATGGACTTGTGGATATGGGGGGAAAAAAGAGAATGGGACAAATTGAGACAGTAGCATTGACATATGCACGTTACCATGTGTCGCAAAACAGACAACTAGCAGGAAGCTGCTATATAGCACAGGAAGCCCAGCTCAGTGCTCTGTGATGACCTAGAGGGTGGGATGGGGGGTGGGAGGGAGACTCGAGAGAGGAAATACATGTGTACACATGGCTGATCCACGTTGTTGTACGGCAGAAACTAACACAACACAGTAAAGCAATTATACTCCAATTAAAAAAAAATCAAAGACAGAGAACTCCATAACCTTGTTACATAGAATAACAAAGGCCTCATCTCTCAGAAATGATCATCTTATCTAGCTCCAAACCACTTCTGCTCTAACTCCAACCATGGAGATTAAAAAGATCAACATTTTCACCATGTTTTTCTGTTTTTGTTGCTGTTCAATTGCTAAGTCTTGTCCAACTCTTTGCAATCCCTGGGTTTCCTGTCCTTCATTATCTCCCTAAGCTTGCTTAAACTTATGTCCATTGAGTTGGTGATGCTATCCAACCATCTCATCCTCTGTTGTCCCCTTCTCCTCTTGCATTTTCTCTTTCCCAGCATCAGAGCCTTTTCCAATGAGCCAGCTGTTTGCAGCAGGTGGTCAAAGTATTTGGAGTTTCAGCTTCAGCATCAGTTCTTCCAATGAATATTCAGGGTTGACTTCTTTTAGGATTGACAAGTTTGATCTCCTTGCTGTCCAAGGGAGTCTCAAGAGTCTCCTCCAGCACCACAATTTGAAAACATCAATTCTTCAATGCTCAGCCTTCTTTGTGGTCCAGCTCTCACATTTGTATATGATTACTGGAAAAACCATAGCTTTGACTAGACAAACCTTTGTTGCCAAAGTGATGTTTCTGCCTTTTAATACATTGTCTAGATTTGTCATAGCTTTCCTTCTAAGGAGCAAGTGTCTTTTAATTTTGTGGCTGCAGTCACCATCTACAGTGATTTTGGAGCCCAAGAAAATAAAATCTGTCACTGTCTCCACTATTTCCCCTTCTATTTGCCATGAAGTGATGGGACTGGATGACAGGATTAATGTTTTGACTCTTGAGTTTTAAGGCAGCATTTTCACTCTCCTCTTTCATCCTCATCAAGAGGTTCTTTAGTTCTTCACTTTCTGCCATTAAAGTGGTGTCATCTGCATATCTGAAGTTGTTGATATTTCTCCCAGCAATCCTGATTCCAACTTGTGATTCATCCACCCCAGCATTACACATGATATACTCTGCATATAAGTTAAACAAGCAGGATGACTATGTACAATCTTAACATACTCCTTTCCCAATTTTGAACCAGTCTTTTGTTCCATGTCTCATTCTAACTGTTGCCTCTTGGCCTGCATACAGGTTTCTCAGGAGGCAAGTAAGGTGGTCTGGTGTCCCCATCTCTTTAAGAATTTTCCACAGTTTGTTGTGATCCACACAGTCAAAGGCTCTAACATAGTCAAGGAAGCAGAAGGAGATGATTTTTTGGAATTACCTTGCTTTCTCTATGATCCAACAGATGTTGACAATTTGATCTCTGCTTCTTTTGCCTTTTCTAACTCTACCTCATGCACCTAGAATGTGTCAGTTCATGTAATGCTGAAGCCTAGCTTGAAGGATTTTAAGCATTACTTTGTTAGCATATGAAATGAGTGTGACTGTATATAGTAGTTTGGAATTCTTTGGCATTGCCCTTATTTAGGACTGAAATGAAAACTGACATTTTCCAGTCCTGTGGCCACTCCTGAATTTTCCAAATTTGCTGACATATTGAGTACAACACATTAACAGCATCACTTTTGAGGATTTTAAATAGCTCAGCTGGAATTCCATCACCTTCACTAACTTTGTTCATAGTAATGCTTCCTGAGGCCCACTTGACTCCATACTCCAGGATGTCTCACTCTAGGTGAGTGACTGCACCATCATGGTTATCTGGATCATTAATTCCTTTTTTGGGGGTATAGTTCTTCTGTTTATTCTTGCCACCTCTTTTCAATCTCTTTTGCTTCTGTTAGTTCCTTACTGATTCTGTACTTTATCATGCCCATCTTTGCATGAAATGTTCCCTTGATAGCTCCAACTTTCTTGAAGAGATTTCTGGTGTTTCCCATTCTATTGGTTTCCTATGTATCTTTACATTGTTCATTTAAGAAGGATTTTTTATTTCTCCTTGCTATTCTTTGGAGTCCTGGATTCAGTTGGGTATATCTTTTCCTTTCTCCCTTGCTTTTTGCTTCTGTTTTTTACACTCATCTCAGTCCATTTGATTTCCCCAACCAAGTTCACATCCCAGGTTTTCAGGATGAGAAAACTGGGGTTTGTTGATCTTTGGGTTTTCAGGCCAAGTTTCAAAACTTATAATGTCAAAGTTGAACATCAAGAAGAGAAATTCAATTCCTTTTCTCTCCTCACTGGGGATCCAGTTGGCACTTGTAATGAACTCCGTGCTTGGTTTTCTCTTTCTTGGATTTTCATGTTTTTACCATTCCTAAGAGGAAGAGTCTGCTTCTTGGTGGTTATTGGCCCAGTTGTCTGAGGTCTCAGCCGGTGTTGGTCACTACCAGCCCTCAAGACTGATGGCCACGGGGAGACGCATTTCACTGCTCCTGATCTAGAAATCTAATCCTGCCAATGGAGGCATTCTCCCTTCTCTGAATTTCATGTTTCTCTTCTGTAAAATGGAGACAATAGGATCCCCTGCCCAGGATTTTGTTCTGAAAGACCGACGAATGGATATGAATCTTTATTTGCCCATTACTCACTGAGCTAAATAGGGTACAGATTGTAAAGGCTCCTGGCACATAGGAGGTGCTCAGCAAATATTACCTGCCCACCCTTCCTAGAGTTGGATATTCTACTCCAGTTCTATATACTATGGTCCTAAGTATTCTAAGAGGCTATGTGAGTCCCATCCTTGATTTTATCAATGTTTCCTGCTTCTTTTGGTTCTTTTCATGTGCTGTGCTTGGTTGCTCAGTTGTGTCTGACTCTTTGCAACTCCATGGGCTATAGCCCACCAAGCTCCCCTGTCCATGGGATTAGTTCTTTCCATGGGAAGAACAATTCCTGAGTTCTGATTCCCATACAGAGGACCCAAGAGTTATGGGCCACATCTTATCCCCGAACCCCTTATTATACACTGATGTCCTAACTCTCAGTAACTGAGAATGTGCCCTTACTTGGAGATAAGATCTTCACAGAGGTGATCAAGGTAAAATGAAATCGTTAAGGGTATTGTTGTTGCTGTTTAGTCACTTCAGTCATGTCCAACTCTTGAGACTCCATGGACAGTAGCCCGCCAAGCTCCTCTGTCCATGAGATTTTTCCAGTCAAGAATTCTGGAGTGGGTTGCCATTTCCTTTTCCATAGGATCTTCCTGACCCAGGGATTGAACCTGTGTCTCCTGCATTGTCAGGCAGGTTCTTTCCTGCTGAGCCACCAGGGAGATCTGGTAAAGGGGATCCCTAAACCACCATGGCCTATGACTAGTGTCCTTGTAAAAAAGAGGAAATTTGGACACAGAAACTGACACACAGAAGGAAGGTAATGAGTGGACACAAGGGAGAAGATGGCCATGAGACGGGAGTGATGCTTTTGTAAGTGAAGGGGGCTCCTGAGGCCGCCAGAAGCTAGAAGAAGGGCCTGCAGCAGTGTTTTCAGACAGATCACAGTTCTGCTTACACCTCGATTTTGGACGTTTGGCCTCTAGAACTGTGACATAATGCATTTGTGATGTTTTAAGTGGCCTAATTCATGCTACTTTATCACGGCAGCCCTAGGAAGCAAACACACCAGAAGTTGGATAGGGACTCATCTAGGTCTTTCTGGTTTGAGGGTGTGGTTAAATTCAGAATTCTTTCACGGCCTCTGTGCTATGACCCAGCTAATGCATGCTTCATTGCTTGGACTCTTTGGCCCAAATCTAAATTCAATGTTTTTGCAGAAAGCCAAGCTGGGCGCAGAAGCAGACACACACACACACACACACACATGAGTCTCTATCTCAAATGTCAATTAACCAGCAAATGAGGAAAGGGGATAGTCAGGTCAGGAGTGCTTCCGGACCCTTGCTCAGAAACCTGGTATTTTGGGAAGAGCTCAGATTTTGGTTACCGGCAGCAGCCAGGGTAAAATCCAGCTCTACTGCTCAACTGCATTGTGAACGTGGACAAGTTCCTCATCCATAAAATGATATACTAATAGTATTGACCTAATAATGTTGTTGCAATGTTGAATGAGAAGACATAGCATGGAGACCCACATAGATGGCACATTGGTGCTGCCTAAAGACTTATTCAGGCCAGGAGAGAGATACTTGCTGAGCAAGTACTAGGTTCCAGAGACTCTCCTAGGCACTTCCATGGGCCTTAGGTCTTAGTTGAGGCAAGTGGGATTGTCACTGCATCGTGCAGGATCTTTCGTCATAGTGCATGGACTCTCAAGTTGTGGTGCACAGACTCAGTTGCTCTGTGACACCTGGGATCTTAGTTCCCTGACCAGGGATTGAACCTGCCTCCCCTGCACTGCAAAGTGAATTCCTAAGCACTGGACCACCAATTGTTTTGATTACAGTGCTAGCTAGATAGTTGTGGGGCCTACTTAAAAAGTAGTTATTAATAATGCAATTGCTATTGTGTCCTAAAGAATGAAATAGTCACACCTATTTCCCCAGATTTTCTTTCCTAATTGCATGGCTAATTAAAAATATTTGAAAAAGATAGATAACCAATTGGCCTAAATCCCTCAACTACTCATGAAAGATGGTACAATGAGTCTTTTCTTCATCTGCATAATGTGCATTTTTGCATATGAAGATGGGCTTTCTATAAACCAGGAGTGAAAGCATTTGAATGGTTTGTTTAGTTGTGGTGGAGGCTTTTGCATTTGGTGCTTGCCCCTAACATCACCTTCATCCTGACCAAGAGCATGATGTGACAACAATTCTAGGGATAATCAGTGTCACAAGCACAGGGGAAAAATGGAACATGGGTTGTCACTTTCCAGACATGGCCAATTGATTATGGAACTCCTTCCCACAGAATCTGTTCATGGACTTAGCATCTTAAGAACTCAGCCATTCTCATATAATCACAGTCAGCCTTCAGTGTGAATGATCAGTTCAGTTCATTTCAGTCACTCAGTCGTGTCCGACTCCTTGTGACCCCATGGACCGCAGCATGCCAGGCCTCCCTGTCCTTCACCAACTCCCAGAGTTTACTCAAACTCATGTCCTTTGAGTCACTGATGCCATTCAAAAATCTTATCCTCTGTCATCCCCTTCTCCTCCCTCCTTCAACATTTCCCAGCATCAGGGTCTTTTCCAGTGAGTCAGTTTTTTGCATCAGGTGGCCAAAGTATTTAGCTTCAACATCAGTCCTTCCAGCGAATACTTAGGACTGATTTCCTTTAGGATGGACTGGTTTGATCTCCTTGCAGTCCAAGGGACTCTCAAGAGTCTTCTCCAACACCACAGTTCAAAAGCATCAATTCTTTGGTGCTCAGCTTTCTTTATAGTCCAACTCTCACATCCATTCATGACTACTGGAAAAACCATAGCCTTGACTAGACAGACCTTTGTCAGCAAAGTAATATCTCCACTTTTTAATATGCTGTCTAGGTTGGTTATAACTTTTTTCCCAAGGAGTAAGTGTCTTTTAATTTCATGGCTTCAGTCACCACCTGCAGTGATTTTGAAGCCCCCCCAAATAAAGTCTCTCACTGTTTCCAATGTTTCCCCATCTATTTGCCATGAAGTGCTGGGACCAATAATTTGGCCACCTGATGCGAAGAGCTGGCTCATTTGAAAAGACCCTGATGCTGGGAAAGATTGAGGGCAGGAGGAGAAGGGGATGGCAGAGGATGAGATGATTGGATGGCATCACCAACTCGATGGATGTGGGTTTGGGTAAACTCCGGCAGTTGGTGATGGACAGGGAGGCCTGGCGTGCTGTGGTTCATGGGGTCGCAAAGAGTAGGACACAATTGAGTGACTGAACTGAACTGAACTGAACTGATGGGACCAGATGCCATGATCTTAGCTTTCTGAATGTTGAGTTTTAACCCACCTTTTTCACTCTCCTCTGTCACTTTCATCAAGAGGCTCTTTAGTTCTTTTTGCATTCTACCATAAGGGTGATATTATCTGCATATCTGAGATTATTGATATTTCTCCTGGCAATCTTGATTCCAGCTTGTATGAAAGATATTTGCTATCTGTAGCTCGGGAAAAAACAGAAGACCTTAACTGTCTTCTCTTTTCTTGAGCAAAGAGGTAGCAAGTCATTTATCCCAAAACCTGATGGCCATAGTGGGGAGAAAGAGTAGGGCTTTAGGTGTGAAGGGCTATTTGAGATCAGAAATGGGAGAAAACATCAGGATTGGGAGCTTGTGTACACCTGTAGTGGATTCATGTCGATGTATGGCAAAGCCAATAGAGTATTGTAAAGTAAAATAAAGTAAAAAAAAAAAAAAGAAAGAAAGAAATCAGACCCAGGAATAATTAATTCAGATACCCTGGAGAGAGAAAGAACTTATACGAAAGTGTCAGGACAAAGAAGGATAATGATGCCTCACATTGGAGACCCACACAGATGACACATTAGTGCTGCCTAAGGACTTACTCAAGCCAGGAGTGAAATACTTGCTGAGCAAGTACTAGGTTCCAGAGACTCTCCTAGGCACTTCCAAGGGCCTTTTCTCCTTCATCCCTCACAATAACTCTGTAAGGTAGGAAGTATTGTTCTCATTTTACAGAGAAAGACACTGAGGCTCAGAAAGATAACTTGTCCAAAGTCAGAGATATGTGCTGCCTGCATTTTGAGTCTCTTCCTTTTTTTTTTCTATTACAGTTAAAGTTCATAATATTAGATCTTAAAGGCTTTCCAATAAATTGCAAAATAACAACAATCAGAAAATACAAAATAATAAGATATGAATAAAATGTATAATAACAACAGCAATAACAACTATAAGAAATAGGAAAGATTCCACAAACTTTGCCAGGTCATGTTGACTGAAATTTTTACTTGCTATCAAGGACCTTCAAGGTATGGACTAATAGATACCCAGACTGGAAATAGAGGTAAAAGATACTCTTGGAAAGCGAGCTGAACCTGTTTGTAGCAACTCTGTCTATGCCAAGGTCAGAGTCAACACAGATTAACAAGTTGGTGGTACCCCATCCCTGGAGGGTGTACTTGGCAGTGAATGAGAGACAGGGCAACATAATCATGTGTGTGGCTCATCATGCCAGGCTGCTTGGGTTCAAACTCCAGCTTCACTTCTTCCCAGTTATGTCACTTTCAACCATGTTACTTTGAGTGAGGTATGGTGTGACCAGATGCAGATTAAGAGAGAGAACCAGGTAGAGTTTTGTGACTTGTTGCACTCACAGCTCCCTGGGGAGAAAGAGCGTGCCATGTAGGGCCACTGGGGGAGGCAGCTGGTCCACCATGAGGCAGGGGGAGAGGGAGACTGTAGTCAGGCTCCTTTATTGTGGTTTCCTCAGGAAGGAAAAGGAGAGGCAGAGTAAGCAGGTGTAAGATTGGCTCATTGAATAATTTCATCAGGCTCTGAGGCATAGTTGCTCTCCCAGGTTACTTGGTCTAGGGTCCTTGGGGTGGACAGATCTGCCTGGAGTGTGAGCCCATTGCAGAGGTGCTTGGGTGTGGACATTTCTGCTCAAAAAGAACTAATTAACCTCTAGCCGGCCCCTCCAAACTGGGTCAAGATAGCATTTTAAAAGCTGCATTTGCATTACCTTCAGCAAATTATGGAATTTCTGGACCCCCATTTCCTTATCTATAAAGTGAGAATATACGTACCCTATAGGATTGTGCAAAGATTAAGAAAATAATCTTAGACTGGTGTCAGGAAGCATTCAAAAGTATAATTTTTTAATGTTTTTGTGGTAAAATTCATATAATATAAAAGAGACTATTTTAATCACATTTAACTGCACATTTCAGTGGCACCAGGGACGTTCACATTGTTGTGCAACTCTCACTATCAGCCATCTCCTGAATTTTCACCTTCTTAAACTGTAACTCTGTTCCCATTAAAACACAAAGTACCCCTCACCCCTGGCCCCTGGCATCTACCAGTGTACATTCTGACTCTATGACTGTTCTAAGTACCTATGATTTTAGCAAAGAATGTTAGTAATAAAGTCATTAACAAAACCCTAAGAAGGACCCTAGCTTTTACAACCCAAAGTTCACCATGCACAACACCCTCTTCTAGCTAAAATGGCCCCTGCTTCAGTCCTTACTAGGCTGCCGACTCCACAGGGCATTGAATCTGGTGTCTGTAGTTCGTCCGTTGACTGGCCAGTGACCAGCAAGGCAAAGTAGAATGGCCAGAGGAGTTGGTGACTATCAGCAGAACCAATCAGACCGGCCTCCTGGGGAATGTGGCCCAAAAACATGAGGAGGACAGGTAGGTGGGAGGGAGAGGATGACGGAGTTGAGATGAGACGCAGAGCCATCATTAGGGACGAAGAGGGAAATGGAAGGAATAGGTTGCTTGTGGAACTACCTTAAAGTGTGATAGCTTTTCTGGTTCCATTTATACCATATATATGCTGAAAATGTCTACCTGTTCTAGTTCCCTTTAAAAGGAACTGTAGTCTCTTAAAATATGGCAACCATATAGTTTTTCATGCTTTGCTTCAGCACATGCAAAATAGGTTGTCACTCCCACATGAAGCTAGGGAGAGGTCATGTGACTATTACACCGGTCCTATCTTTAACTTGCTGTGGACCATCCCACGCCCTCTCTGAGCCCCAGACTCCTTGTCTATCGAACTCCCTGGACAAACTCTGAGGCTCTGACACCCCGCCAGGTTCTGATGCTCTGTGCCTTCGAGGGTGTCTGAGGTCACTGGAGGATGGGGCCATGGAACCAGGTGGGAACCCCAGAGTGGAGGCATCACTCTGGGCAGGATCATCTTGGTGCTTGTGCCCTGTATCTCATCCCCCCAGATGCCTAGAGAAGAAACAGAGATGTGTTATCAACCAAAGAAACGGAGATAAATATAGCCCTTGCTGGATTAATATCCCCAGGATTACTCACATCTCCTTCAAAGTGAAGCAAAGATCATGTGCCACCTGACAACCACCCATCTGGCCTGAGAAGAGTCGCCATATGGATGGTTCTCGCTAATTATAGTTAAATACTGAAGGGAGGGCTTCCAGCACGGAGCCTCATCAGATCAGAACCCCTTTTCCAGGAGCTTAGTGGAAAGGTTGTGAGGTTACTTTGCTCAGACTCACCCAGGCATGTTCAAGCATGCCATACCATCTTCCTGGAATCAACTTTCTCCAACTTAAACACAGAGGGATAATATTGATAATGTTCCTTATTTTAAAAAAGGGGTCAACAGTAGTGGCCTCTATGCCAAATAAAGAGCCAATGAAGACCCCGGATCACAAAGGGAGCCAAGTAAATAATTAATAATTTAATAAACGCACACTTGAGGATTCCTATTATGAACCCAAGTCTCTATTTAGGTATACCAGAACCCAGATTCATATAAAAGATGTTAATTTTTTTTTTTTTTTTTTTTGCTGGTCCCAGACAAAAAGCAGGCAGTGAATCATTCTGATCCCAGAAAGGAAGCTTCCTTGGTGAAAGCATATAGTAACCCACAGCATTGCTTTCTTAAAATAGTTGGAGAGTTTTTTCTATCCCAAGAGGACGACCAACCTGAAAGGTGAGGAATGCATTTGCTATGTATGTGCCCCTGGACCATCACCAAGAGCTATCAGTTTAGCTGTGGACCAAATGTTGGGCAGGGAATATGGTCTGGGGTGAGAAGTAAGTGAAATATTCAAACTGTAGATGAATTTCCATCAGTGTCTCCATTCTATCTGTACCATTCTGTCCACTCCTGGACCCTGGCTCTCTGAGTACTGTTACTCTCCTCCTCATCAAGCCATCCAAGCAGCATGTCTCTCCCATGGAGGCTCACCCTTCCATGCCCTCCAAAGCCAGATAGGCAATCTATATAAATGAAGTGGGACAGGTCTAAGAAAACTCAGTTGTTTTCTCACTTGTTCCACAAGTGTCTCTCAGTTGTTCATTAATTGACCCCCTTTTCTTAAAGACATGGCCACAGAGAAATATTTTTCTTCTAAAACCAAACCAAGGAGAGTATGGTGATGACTGGCCATTGATGCCTGACTCTATAGAGTTTCGGAGATGGTAGAGCATGGGAGGGATGGTAATCAACTGAAGAGTATGTGTTCTGTGTCAAAGGTGCACTTTTAAGGAGCCAGACTATGGTTACAGTTTGCCAACCAAGCCCCAATATTGCTGGATCATCTGACTTTTCCAAAGATACTCTCAACTAGGATATCCATAAGCAATCGTCTGATCTTTTCCTTGACTCAAATTTTTAGCAAATATTTGAAGATATTCTGCTAGTATGGAAAAAAAAAAAGCACAGTCTTTGTTTTCTTTTCATTGAAGGGATAGGTTGTGAGTCAAGTATTCTCAGGGGCCTTCTTGTTGACTTGGGGAGAAAGCTTATCTAAAATGACATCAACAGTTGAGAGAAGGAGAGCAGGACTGAGAGATGGTGGGAAGCTGAGTCCTGGTGATGGCATTTGAACTCCTGGATCCAACCACACCTGAAGCTTCCGACAGCCTGAACTTCTAATTGCATGTGCGTGTGGGCACTCAATCATGTCTGACTCTTTGTGACCATGTGGATTGTAGCCTGCCACGCCCTTCTGTCCATGGAAATTTCCAGAATACCATAGTGGGTTGCCATTTCCTACTAAAGAGGATCTTCCAGACCCAGGGACTGAATCCACATCTTTTGCATCTCCTGCATTGCAAGTGGATTCCTTACCACTGGCACCACCTAGGAAGCTCCTTCGAGTTGCATAGCCTAACAATTTCTTCCATTTATTTAAATCTGAGTTATACTTCTTTTACTTGCAACTAAAAAAAAAAAAACCAAAAAACTTTAATCCATTCAAAGACCTCAGGGTCATGGGTAAATAATTGATAATGGGATTGTTCAACACGACATGTCAAGAATCTGCTGTAGTTTGAAATGGTAAGGGGAAAAAAATGTGACCAGAGAAAGACTCACAGATGGAGAGAAACTACATCACAAAGAACCTAGGATGCTTCCCTTAAAGTTTATTTCATCACTCATAGACCATAGTAAGCCAGTGAAAGGCTTAGAAAGTAGCTCTGGCTTTCTCTGCCTTAGGATTTTTATTTGGAAGTTTGACTCCTGTTCTGCAGTCCTATCTCTTTCTACCTGCTACTTCCAAGGCAGTGGACTAGCTTTCTCCTGCTTGATGGGATGGAATGATTCAGCCTGTGTTTTGTGGATTTCTAACATCTCTGAGCCACTCTGCAGACTCATTCAACTGGTCTGTAATCCCCTGGTGAAAATATAGTAAGCAGAAGCTCTTGGCACTTTGAATACATGATACAATAAAGAAAAAGACCCAATAATAGAAGAACAAACAGTACAATATTTTCCTAAGTGTATTTGGATTAGATTTATGTTAGATTTGGGAAGCTGGCAATTTAATAGGTGGGGGAACTTTCATTTAACTTCAGAAAGTAATGTATAATTCATCACCACTCAGTACATGGAACTGCAAGGAGAGATTGTAACCAGAGAGAAAGAAAGAGAAAGAGAGTGAGATATACTGCATGACAGAGAGCAAAACAGAGTCAGCTTTTACCCTGCTGAACCTCCTCTAGCAATTTATGGGCACTGTCAGCTACTAACAATCTAAATAACTCACCTCTATGTCAGAAATCATAACTGAAGCAGAAAATACTGGAGATTAATCCTGTGTTGTGACTTTTTTGTGTAAAAATGCAGACACATGTTGGTCTGGGTATATAGGAGTCAGGGATGGAGTGGGAACTGGCAAAATTTAAGGGCTAATAGGCACTTTATCTGGAGAAGGTGATGGCACCCCACTGTAGTACTCTTGCCAGGAAAATTCCATGGATGGAGGAGGCTGGTAGGCTGCAGTCCATGGGATCGCAAAGAGTTGGACATGACTGAGTGACTTCCCTTTCCCTTTTCACTTTCATGCATTGGAGAAGGAAATGGCAACCCACTCCAGTGTTCTTGCCTGGAGAATCCCAGGGACGGGAGAGCCTGGTGGGCTGCCATTTATGGGGTTGCACAGAGTCAGACACATCTGAAGTGATTTAGCAGCAGCAGCAGCAGGCACTTTATCATTTTTGTCTTTATTTTCTCACAAGGGTCCCAAAGTTCATTCAAGAAGGGCTTCGATGGAAGCAATGGAGAGAGAATGATGGGAAAATTGTTTTCCTGTTCTCATGTCAATAGAACTTTGGAGTAAAATAGACCTGAATTTGAATCTTGATTCTTTCAGCTACAATCTATGTTATCTTGAATGAGCCTCAGTTTCCTTATCAGTAAAATGGCATGTGAGCTCAGTTGTGTCCAACTCTTTGTGACCATGGAATTTTCCAAGCAAGAATACTGGAGTGGGTAGCCATTCCCTTCTCCAAGGGGTCTTTCCAACCCAGGATTGAACCGATGTCTCATGTGTCTCCTTCACTAGCAGGCAGATTCTTTACCACTTGAGCCGTTGGGGAAGTCCATCTCTTTGAGCCTCAGTTTTCTTATCAGTAAAATGGAGGCAATGATAATAGTATAAAGACAGTGGATGTACAAAGTATATTTTCTCTTGTGCCTCCTCTTTAAAAAGTATTGAGATAATAATTCGTGAATAATAATAGTCCTAGTTGTTTTTTTTCCTGTTTGGTGTGTGTGTGTGTGTGTTGAGAGAGAGAGCATGAGAGAGCTAGAGAGAAGGGGGCAGCAGGGAGGGAGAAAGATAGAAAGTGAATAAGAACAGAACAGAATGACTACCTGGACTCTGAGGCCAAACAGCTGGGGTTCAAGTTATGTCTCTACTACTTATTTATTTGTTTTTATATACCACAGCTTGCAATGCTTCACTGTTTTAAATTTTAAAAACAAAATATCCTAGTGGGCACACGGGATGGTTGAAGTGAAAAAATTTGTTTTTCCTAAGTTGCTCAACTTTTTAAATTGAAGTATAGTTGACTTACAGTGTTATGTTAACTGCTGCTGTACAGAAAAGTGACTCAGTCATATATATATATATATATATATATATATTCTTTAGTGTATCTTTCCCTTATGGGTTATCCTAGGATATTGAATTTAGTTCACTGTCCTATACAGTAGGGCCTTGTTGTTTATCCATCCTGTATATACTAATTTGCATCTACTCACCACATAACTCTGCTATTTATGCATCACCGACTCAACGGACATGAGTTTGAGTAAACTCCCAGAGTTGGTGATGGACAGGGAAGCCTGGGGTGCTGCTCCATGGGGTTGCAAAGAGTCAGACGTGACTGAGCGGCTGAGGTGGAGGTGGACTTTCAAAGTAGCGTTAGTGTTAAAGAAATTGCCTGCCAATGCAGGAGACATAAAAGACGTGGGTCCAATCCCTGGGTCGGGAAGATCCCTTGGAGGAGAGCATGGCAACCCACTCCAGGATTCTTGCCTAGAGAATCCCATGGACAGAGGAGCCTGGAGGCTACAGTCCACAGGGTCACACAGTCGGACACGACTAAAGTGACTTAGCACACACACATGCAAAGTAAAGGTAATAATACTATTTTATCCCATAGATTGTTATGAGAGTTAAATGAATAATTCCAAACACAGAAGTCCTTAGAACCATGCCTGTAACTTGATGTACTATACATCTAAACCATTCATGGAAATGGTACTATTAATTAAACCCTGCTATTAAGAACAATAATGATAATTTTTCATTTGATGTAGAGGGTTAGATTTAGTGAGGAAAATGACGAAGAGTATATAGACTTTGAAGTTATTCCTGCTTTAAATTACACTCAACCTTCATTTCTACTTTTATAGAATAGAGATTGTAATTTCTGCCCGTTGGGATTAAAAGGACACTACAATGAGATCATGGTGTACCAGCTTAGGAAACATTGGCTCTTGTGATGATCTCTGACTTTGCAGAGGAGGAAGTAGGAATGATTCAGCCATTTGTGTACAGACACACAAATGTTTTGGCTAAATGTCTTTCCCTAAATCTCTTGCCCTCATCCATCCCCACAAGCTGCCTGCTCTGAAGGAGACTGGAAACATTTAGGGGGAAGTGGTACTCATGGGGTCTTCATTCATGGAATGTGATGGTGTCGTGTGAATGGATATCACAGTTATCTGGGGGATTCTGGGGCTTCCCTGGTGGCTCAGCAGTAAAGAATCTGCTTGCCAATGCAGGAGACACAGGTTCGATCCCTGGCATGGGAAGATCTCCTGGAGAAAGGAATGGCAAACCACACCAGTATTCTTGCCTGAAAACTCCCGTAGACAGAGGAGCCTGGCGGGCTACACTCCATGGGATTGCAAAAAGTTAGACATGACTCAGCAACTGAACACACAGGCATGTCTGAATGTGAAAGTGTTAGTCGCTCAGTCGGGTCCGACTCTTTGTGACCCCATGGACTGTAGCTTTTCAGGCTCCTCTGTCCATGGGATTTTTTTCAGACAAGGATACTGGAGTGGGTAGCCATTCCCTACTGTAGGGGATCTTCCTAACCCAGGGATCGAACCTAGGTCTCCCACATTGCAGGCAGATTCTTCACTGTCTGAGCCACCGCAAAGCCCACTTCCATGTCCAGTACATCTCTTCTGAAAACTTCCCTCCAAGTGGGTCCTTGACAGCCATGTGACCCTCTCTTCCTGTTACATGACTGGACTGGAGTTGGACCCCTGATCCAATTAGATTCACTCTCTGTAGAGGTGGGAACTGGAAGATGAGTTCCTCCAAACCTGATATCACAATTCAGCAAGAGTGATTTTTTTGAGAATCAATCACCTCCTTCCTGCTTCGAACACATCTGTAGCTCTTCTTTGCTCTTGGAACAAGGNTGAGACCCTTTATGCTGCCATAAGGAGATGGAAATTGAGAAACTCCCAAGAGATTTCCTCTTCCAGGGTGATTCAAAAGGAGGATACACATGAGGGATGAAGTGAGAGGTTAAGGTTAACAGATAGAAGTTTTTATATATAGAATGGATAAACAACAAGGTCCTACTGTATAGCACAGAGAACTACATTCAATATCCTTGATAAACTATAATGGAAAAGAATATATAAAAAAGAATGTTTATACACGTATACCTGAATCACTTTGCTGTGCAGTGGAAATTAACACAACTCTGCATGTCAACCATACTTCAATAAAATTTTTGATTTTTAAAAAAGAGGCTACACAGCACAGGCTTGTCATCAACAAACCATGGTTGTCATTATCGTCTGCTATTTATATTCTGGCTCAGCAGGTGACCCAGCCTAACCAGAGAGCAGCACTTTGATTATGTCTAGTGCTGGCGGGATCCCACCTTCAGTCCTTAAAATGCCCTGCCTAACTTCTGTATCCACATTTCCATTGGCAACACTCTTTCCCACCACAGGTCTTAATTTGAATTCATTAGTAACCTCGTCAAGTGCAAAAACTCCTTCCAGGAGATGAAACACTGAAAGTAATATAGAAGGATCCTGTCTATCATTACTTTACTTTACTTTCACTTTTAGTAACCTCGTCAAGTGCAAAGACTCCTTCCAGGAGATGAAACACTGAAAGAAACATAGAAGGATCCTGTCTATCGTAGCACAAAGATCTTGTCCCTTCCATAATGTTCATCTTCCTAAACATCAATCTAATCAGGTGTAATAATCAATCTCTTATTTCACCTCCTGTATACCTCAGTTCATGATGGACAAGGAGGCCTGGCGTGCTGTGATTCATGAGTTCGCAAAGAGTCAGACACGACTGAGCGACTGAACTGAACTGAACTGAACTGATACCTCAGTTGCCACATCAGGGTCACATCTTAGGACTCATGATCACTGAATGCTGCCCCATTTATAGGCATCACAAATGCCATCTCCCTTCTCTGTGACTGCAAACTCCTCTTCTTCCAGCTTGATCATTCTTCAACTTAATGATGATCCTAAGCCATTGACACCAAGTTCCCTATGTTCCTAAGCCTCTCTTCATGACCATTCTTATCCTGATTTTATGGCCCATCACTTGCAATTATCTGCTCCCAAAGGCCCACTATCTTGGATGTACTTGACTCCTTTTCTCTCTCCACCACATTTGCCTGGTAAAACCCAACCCTATAGGCAATAGGCCTTCTGCCTTCTCTGTGGCTCTCCCTGGGTGATTAAAAGCAATAAGAAAATAAAGCCAGGATACTTGTTTTACATTCTATAATGTATTTCTTTTTTACCCCTCTTTTTTTTTAAATTTATTTTTTGTTGAAATATAGCTGATTTACAATGTTGTGTTAATTTCTACTGTACAGAAAAGTGATTCATATATAGATATATATACACACACACATACATACATATGCACTGTTATTATTGTTTAGTCATTGAGTTGTGTCTGACTCTTTTGTGACCCAGTGGACTGTAGCCCACTAGCCTCCTCTGTCCATGATATTTCCCAGGCAAGAATACTGGAGTGGGTTTCAATTTCTGTTTGTAGGAGATCTTTCCGACCTAGGGATCAAACCTGGGTCTCCTGCATTGCAGGCAGGTTCTTTAATGTCTGAGCCAGCAGGGAAGTAGTAGTTAATGTACATATATTTACATAGTTTATGTATACCCAGTCAAGGTTGGGGATCAGTTCAGTTCAGTTCAGTCATTCAGTTGTGAACCACGGCACCAGGCCTCCCTGTCCATCACCAACTCCTGGAGTTGACCCAAACTCATGTCCATGGAGTCGGTGATGCCATCCAACCATCTCATCTTCTGTCGTCCCCTTATCTTTCTGCCCTCAATCTTTCCCAGCATCAGGATCTTTTCAAATTAGTCAGCTCTTCGCATCAGGTGGCCAAAGTATTGGAGTTTCAGCTTCAACATCAGTCCTAGGTTGCAGATATGTGTGTGTGTGCGTGTGCGCATGTGATGTGTGTATGTGTATATATACATACACATACATATAATAACCTTAGGCTTCCCTGGTGGCTCAGACAGTAAAGAACCCGCCTGCCAATGCAAGAGACTCAACTTTGATCCTTGGATCATGAAGATCGCCTGGAGGAGGATCCCCATTCCAATATTCTTGCCTGGGAATCCCATGGACAGAGGAGCCTGGTGGNTGGCTCAGACAGTAAAGAACCCACCTGCCAATGCAGGAGACTCAACTTTGATCCTTGGATCATGAAGATCGCCTGGAGGAGGATCCCCATTCCAATATTCTTGCCTGGGAATCCCATGGACAGAGGAGCCAGGTGGGCTATAGTCCATGGCATCCTAAAGAATTGGACACAACTGAACAACTAACATACACACATATATAAACATCCTTTTTTTATATAGTCTTTATTTCCACTGAGCTTACTTTCCTGCTCTTCAGGATCTAATCCAAATGCACAGGGTTGTTGTAATGACTGAGTTAATATATGCAAAATGATTAAAATATTAACTGGCATATGGGAATCACTCAATGAATGTTTATTGTTAATATTATTTCTGTTGTTATGATTGTAATTGTCATTAACCCACCTTCCTCTTGTCTGATGATCTTCAGTTCAGTTCAGTTCAGTCACTCAGTCATGTCTGACTCTTTACGACCCCATGAATCACAGCACGCCAGGCCTCTCTGTCCATCACCAACTCCTGGAGGTCACTCAGACTCACGTCCATCGAGTCAGTGATGCCATCCAGCCATCTCATCCTCGGTCGTCCCATTCTCCTCCTGCCCCCAATCCCTCCCAGCATCAGAGTCTTTTCCAATGAGTCAACTTTTTGCATGAGGCGGCCAAAGTACTGGAGTTTCAGCTTTAGCATCATTCTTCCAGAGAAATCCCAGGATTGATCTCCTTCACAATGGACTGGTTGGATCTCCTTGCAGTCCAAGGGACTCTCAAGAGTCTTCTCCAACACCACACTTCAAAAGCATCAATTCTTCAGTGCTCAGCCTTCTTCACAGTCCAACTCTCACATCCATACATGACCACAGGAAAAACCATAGCCTTGACTAGATGGACCTTAGTTGGCAAAGCAATGTCTCTGCTTTTGAATATACTATCTAGGTTGGNTCTGAGGTTGTTGATATTTCTCCTGGCAATCTTGATTCCAGCTTGTGTTTCTTCCAGTCCAGTGTTTCTTATGATATACTACTTACTTACAAGGTATTTTATTGCCTGTTCTCCATGACCCAATTCTCTACAGGACAATGTGATGAGGTGTGATGTCAATTCACATGCAAGGGGACTTATACTATAGGACAAGAACCTGTCCTATAGATGCATGCATATGATTGGGAGTGAGGTATTAGAATTTAAGGGTAATACATTATTCCCTGTTCTAGGTGAGTGAACCGTGATATAGGGAAAAGAAAAGGCTTTTTGAAGAAATCTCATTTTGAACTTACTTTAGTGAGCCATATCTTGTATTTTCAACATATTTTCTTCCTTTCCCTTGCCTTTATAACATAAAAATATTGGGCAGATAATCACTCTCTCTCTCTAAGCAGCCCACATAGCTCAGAGGTGGCAACACTAGTTCCAGGGGTAGTCAGATAAGCCTCTGATAACCATGTTAATACCTTCACAGACTGGTTTCAAATAGGAAGAGGAGTACGTCAAGGCTGTATATTGTCACCCTGCTTATTTAACTTCTATGTAGAGTACANGCAAAGTAATGTCTCTGCTTTTGAATATACTATCTAGGTTGGTCATAACTTTTCTTCCAAGGAGTAAGCGTCTCCTAATTTCATGGCTGCAGTCACCATCTGCAGTGATTTTGGAGCCCCCAAAAATAAAGTCTGACACTGTTTTCATTGTTTCCCCATCTACTTCCCATGAAGTGATGGGACCAGATGCCATGATCTTTGTTTTCTGAATGTTGAGCTTTAAGCCAACTTTTTCACTCTCCTCTTTCACTTTCATCAAGAAGCTTTTTAGCTCCTCTTCACTTTCTGCCATAAGGGTGGTGTCATCTGCATATCTGAGGTTATTGATATTTCTCCTGGCAATCTTGATTCCAGCTTGTGTTTCTTCCAGTCCAGCATTTCTCATGATGTACTCTGCATATACTTCATGGTTAAGAAAATTGAAGAGAATTCCCTAATCTTCCTATCATCAAATCTCCAGACCTCCAATAGTTCTCATCTCATTTTTCCCTTCCCAAAGTCAGTCCCTCAGCATGTGATATACATCTTGCATAGTTTTGCTTTTTTAAGACATTTACATTTTCCCATTTTCTATCTTGTACCATAAATTAAAATGCTAGTCATCATCAGAACTAAAATATTAAGTCACCGGCTCCCATCCCCCACGCTCTGGACAATCCATCAAATAGAGAATTTAAAGCATGTTCCACAAAATGTCATTGGGTGTTGCTTGGTGGAGAAAGTCTAGTAAGAAAATGAGTAGCAGTTACTAAAAATAAAGGAGAAAATCCTATTGTATAGTAAATATCAACCCCTTTGTCCTCCTAGTTTCTACCTACAAAATGCCAATGAGGTTTGCAAAGCCGACATCAATTTAGACTTTCCTATTGCCTGATATTCAGTTTGTCTTAATCACCCACAATATGAATACATGGTGAGTTAAAGCAAAAACGATCTTTTATAATGGCAGTATGATTTTCTGCAGAAAATATCAAATTTGCCTAGATAAGGAGAGAGGCCAGAGTCACAAGGGACAGATACTACAGACGTGACTTCACTGGTTTAGTACCAGGTCTCTGGAGGCCACGTGGGCTTCCCTTGTGGCTCAGCTGGTAAAGAATCTGCCTACAATGCAGGAGACTTGGGTTCGATCCTTGGGTTGGGGAGATCCCCTGGAGAAGGGAAAGGCTACCTACTCCAGTATTCTGGCCTGGAGAATTCCATGGACTGTATAGTCCATGGGCTCGCAAAGAGTTGAACATGACTGAGCAAGCTTCACTTATCACTCTGGAGGCAAGTACACGGTTCCTGAGGACCATGGAATAGAGATAGGAAAAGGTCTGGGGGCCTGGGAACCTTGTTTGCTCTCTAATCCATTGACAGTTATAGTATTTCCGTTGCAACAAGTGCCCTTTAGTTAAGATGAGTAGGATTTTTTTTTCTTCCAAGTAGCTCTTCTTTCTATATTTTATTTTCTGAAAGCCTGTTAGAACTGACAATTGATGTGTACATTTATTTTTGTGTTTTTCTTCTAGAAAGGTGCTATAAAATCAATGATGTGTCTTGCAAATAGGGCATCTTAGACTCTTGAAAAGGTGGTAATAAATCTCATGCAGGGATGGTTACTGTTGTTTAGGGAAGCAGATTAAGAGGTCTGGTGTTTATCTGGTCCGAAAGGGAGGGATTAGGTCAGATATAAAGACAGACCTGATCCCTCAGAAGTGCAGAAGTTAGAACATCCGTTACTTTCACTAGACTTTTCTGAAAGGCTCCAAAACTGATAAATGTACCTGTTCGGCCCACTGAGATGATCCTGGAACCAGCCTCAGGCCTCAGTCCTCTGAGAGCCATCCTTGGGAGTTTCAGGTCTGTGTCTCTGCGTCCAAATGCAGAGATGAATTCAGAGAAGTGAATCCTCTCCAGAAATGCATTTGGGCTCCAGAGGCGTGAGTCATTCCAAGACTTACCTCAGCTCCTCTTTGCAGAGAGAGAGAGGCAGTGAGGGAAAAGGGCCAACACTGGAGTATTAACTCTGAATGGCTCCTTGAGTGGTTGGTTTTAAGATGTGCTCCTTATAGCACAGAATCCCTTTTCATTCTCCAAAAGAGGCTTTGGCAAAGTTAGAATAAGGAAGACCTCACCTCACCTGGAATCCAGCTGTTCCAGAGAGCATGATGTCTTCACATCTTCCACCAACACTGCTTCACGGATCCGTGAAAGGCTTGTATTGCAGGTCTTCCCAACAGTAATAATCACTATCATTTATTAAGTCCTGATATGCAGGGATTAGGGTTTCCCAGGTGGTGCTAGTGGTAAAGAACCCACCTGCCAATGCAGGAGACCTGGGTTCAATCCCTGGGTCAGGAAGATCCCCTGGAGGAAGGCATGGCAGCCCACTCCAGTATTCTTGCCTGGAGAATCCCCATGGACCAAGGAGCCTGCTGGGCTACAGCATTGAGTCACAAAGAGTCAGACATGACTGAAGTGATGTAGCACGCACGTGCAGGTACTCTGCTAAATTTTTTAAAAATTTTTTATTTAAAAAATTATTTATTTATTTGGCTGCTCTGGATCTTAGCTGTGGCATTCACAATCTTTGGTTGCTGTATGTGGGATCTAGTTCCCTCACCAGTGATTGAACTCAGGCTTCCTACATTGGGAGCATGGAGTCTTATCCATTGGACCACCAGGGAAGTCCCTGTGATAAATTCTTCATAAGAGTCAATTTTCTTTTTTTGGCAATACCCTATTGGGCAGGATCTTAGATTTCCAACCAAGGATCAAACCTGTGTCCCCTATACTGAGAGCACGGAATCTTAACCACCGGACTGCTACAGAAGTCTTTAGAGTCAATTCTTTTATATTAATTGTCTCAATCAATTTTCCTAACAACCCCCATTATACCAATGAGGACACTGGGGATCAGAGAGATTAAGTAACTTTCTCAAGGTCACACAGTAAAAAGTAGCAGAACAGGACTCAAACCCAGATCTACATCACTCTAAAGTCCAGTCTCTTAGTCAATTACCGGCACTGCCTGCCACAGGCCGCTCTTATTTTTCTCTATCACAAGGGTAGAGAAAGCAGGTAGATAAAATAGGCTTCTAGCCAGCCAGCATTAAAGCTAACAAGGAAAGCAAATGACAGCTGCTTCCACATAAACACACTTTTCTGTATAACTTGGTTTTCTGCCCTTTCAGGAACTCATAGACTGGTGGGTGGCAGAGAAGAGAAAGGAGACAGAAAACACTGTAATGAGCAGAACTACCAACAAAGGACTCTTAATGTGCAAAGGAGGTTGAGAGAGCAAAGAAAGGAAGCCAGATCAGTTTGAGAGTCAGCCCAGGTCCTGATCGCCCGCCCATACCCACGGTCCTCTTTCCTGGCTGGGATGGGTCTGGGGAGGAGACAGCAAATCAGTGTTTATTTCCTGAAGTTCATGGTCACCAGAGAGGACTGCATTTCCCCCTCTTTCACTTGGAAAAACTGATGTGTTGGAATAATTATGATTCATCCTTTGATCTGTCCCTTTGTCTGCAAAACATAAATCGTGTCAGCTGGCGAGGTCTGATTGTTCCGATATTTCAGGTTTATATTTTGAATAACACAAGACTTGGTTGCTAGCACTGGTAAATAATTTACTCTAGTCTGAAATACACGCTCCAGGCAAGAAACATAAGATCAAACATGGGGAACTGCGGCACCATAGCAAACACACAGCTACCCTGTGAAGAGTTTTTCTAAATTCTCTGCTGGAAGAAGTTCGGAGGGGGCGGGGGAGAGGATGACAACAGGTGGGGAATCAGCCACGGTGCCTGCTCCTGCGCAAATAAAATGGTTTTGTTGACATCAAAGCAGGCTGGAGAGATGAGTATCAATGACAGCTGAAAGAAGTGATGGCTGAAAGAAACTTCTTCAACTTCTAGCAAAAACAACCCCCCCCAAAAAAACTTCCTTTTTGCCCAAACTAAGTAGCAATGCTAACTTCTTATATCTCCTTTTTTAAAAATGACTATTTATTGTTTTTACTGGAGTATAATTGCTTTACAATATCATGTCAGTTTCTGCTGTACAAGGAAGTGAATCAGCTATACGTATACATATATCCCCTCCCTGTTGGACCACCCTTCCTTCATCCCGCCCGTCCAGGTCATCACAGCACCAAGATGGACTCCCTGTGCTATACAGCAGCTTCCCACTAGCTATCTATTCTACCCACAGAGTGCAGAAGAGAGGGAGAAAAGAGTGCATGGTCTGATTTCTTTATTTGCCTGTAACTGGGGCAGAAATAAAAATGAACCAATGGAGAGCATTATGATAGGAGAGTCTGTTTAATGCTTTTGTTATGATGATATATGAAAAAGGCAGCATTTGAAATGCAGCTGCGGTGTGATCACAATTAAGTTCAAGTCCACAGCAACATTTCTGCAGTGAGAATAGACTGAAAAGAAATGTATTAATATGTTTTCAATGGTTGCTGCTGGGGATGGGAGTGTTATACACCAACACTGTTGCCATGAAAGTGTGATCCTGGTAGGAATCTAGGGCACACTGTGTTGTCTTGGGATGACCTTTCAGACTGGTCTGGACAGCAAAGGTGTGGCTCTGTGATGGGCATGGCCTCCCATGGAAGGAGAATCGTCTTTCTGCTAGCAAATCTTTGGGGTCAGTCGCTCAGTTGTGTCTGACTCTTTGTGACCCCATGGACTGTAGCCTGCCAGGCTCCTCTGTCCATGGAATTTTCCAGGAAAGAATATTGGAGTGGGTTGCCATTTCCTACTCCAGGGGATCTTCCCAACCCAGGGATCGAACCTGAGTCTCCTGCATTGCAAGGAGACTCTTTACCTTCAAAGTGAAGTGAAAGTCACTCTGTCGAGTCCGACTCTTTGTGACCCCATGGACTATACAGTCCATGGAATTCTTCAGACCAGAATAGCCTTTCCCTTCTCCAGGGGATCTTCCCAACCCAGGGATTGAACCCAGGTCTCCCACATGGCAGGAGAATTCTTTACCAGCTGAGCCACAAGGGAAGCCAGGGAGGCCTCAAATCTTTGGAAGTCATGTAAAAATTAATAAAGGGAAATCTTACTGCACTCGGGAATCTGGAAGCCAGAAGGGGGCGCTCTCACACACATAACAAGGTGTCAATACAAGTCCTAAAGGAAAGAGACTACTTTGCATCTTCAGAAGTGTCGCTACTGCGCCAGCCAGAGAAGAAAAAATGTTTTTTCTCCTGACCTAGCAACAGCTTAGCCAATGAGAGCCTGTCATCTTCAACCAACGAAAAGCCTCTGTAAGTCAAACTCCCAGTCTTCTCCAATGGACGTCAATTAATAACAGCCCCTCCCAACTAACGTCCTCTTTTCTATAAAAGAGTTTCCTCTCTTTTGTTTTACCAGGCTGGTACACGGTCTCCCATTGTTGAGGGTCCAGAACTGAAATTCTCTGCAGTTCCTAAATAAACCTGTTTTGCTTGTAAAACGACTAGTCGTTCTATCGCTTTGGGTTTACAGAGAGAAGTGTATCAGTTGGCTCTTACTGAATTGGTGGTGACTATTTGGGACACTGAGAACGATTTTGAAGATCCTGATTGATTAGTGACATCTATCTGGGGGTAGGAGAGGAATTTGCAGTATGAGGTGCTATAGTTGCTGTCTGTCCAGACAGCAGCTGAGTCCAAATATTGGCTTTGAGCATGATATTTTTTACTGTTTGTTTTTAATTGGAATATAATTGCTTTACAATGTTGTGTTAGTTTCTGCTGTTCAACGAAGTGATCTGCTATATGTATACACATATCCCCTCCCTCTTGGATCTCCCTCCCACACCCATCTCGGTCATCACAGAGCACGGAGCTGAGCTTCCTGTGTTTTATAGCAGGTTCCCCCTAGTTTGGCCATCATCAAAAACAAAACAAAACAAAAATGTACAAACAATAAATGCTGGAGAGAGTGGAGAAAAAGGAACCCCCTTACACTGTTGGTGGGAATGTAAATTGACATAGCCAATGTGGAGAACAGTATACAGATTCCTTAAAAACTAAAAATAGAAATATCCTATGACCCAGTAATTCCACTACTGGCCATATACCCTGAGAAACCATTATTCGAAAGGATACATGTACACCAGTGTTCATTGCAGCACCATTCATACCTGCATGAAAACAACCTAAGTATCTAGTGGAAGATGAATGGAGAAGGATAAGCATGAGTTTCTGAGCCTTAAAAAGTCACCAACTTGTCAGAATTAGATGAAATAATCTATGAAGAATTGAGCTTCCCAGATGGCACTAGTGGTAAAGAACCTGCCTGCCAATGCAGGAGATGTAAGAGATTCAGGTTCAATCCCTGGGTTGGGAAAGATCCCCTGGAGAAGGGCATGGCAACTGACTCCAGTATTCTTGCCTGAAGAATCCTGTGGACAGTGAAGCCTAGGGGGNGCCTACAGTCCACGAGGTCTCAAAGGGTAGGACGTGACTGAGTGACTAATACACACACACACACACACACACACACACACACACACACATATACACACATAGCTGCTTTACAATGTTGTGTTAGCTTCCACTGTACAGCAAAGTGAATCAGCTCTGTGTTTACTTATAGCCCCTCCTTGGGGGATTTCATTCCCGTTTAGGTTACTATAGAGCTTTAAGTAGAGTTCCCTGAGCTATACTGTAGGTCCTCATTAGTTATCTATTTTACACATAGTATCAATAGTGTATATATGTCAATCCCAATCTCCCAATTCATTCCACCCACCTCTTCTCCCTCGTAATCCACATATTTGTTATCCATCTCTGTGTCTCCATTTCTGCCAAATGCTGATTTTCTGACACCATCTTGAAAATAAAGTTAAAGGAAATTCTGTTTATAAGGATTTATTTTCCAGAAGTGATAGCTCAAGCCCTGAACTGGCTTGAGAAGATGCTTTTGAGTGGACTTCCTTTCAAGTACAAAATAATTTATAATTATCCTAATTGTATGGAAATGAGAGTTTCTAAAACATCAGAAGTTTCATTAAAACACATTGTTCAGTTAACTATTTCAAGTGTTCCCACCACCATGATATTATTATCTTTAGCATAAATTTATTTTATTTTTGAGGGAGTGTTTACTTAGTAATGAAAAGCTCCCATCTACCTTTGTTTGGTTATGCATTAATATTATTGGAAGCCAAATTAGTAAGGTTCTGAAGGGTTCTTTGCTCCTTNTATTATCTTTAGCATAAATTTATTTTATTTTTGAGGGAGTGTTTACTTAGTAATGAAAAGCTCCCATCTACCTTTGTTTGGTTATGCATTAATATTATTGGAAGCCAAATTAGTAAGGTTCTGAAGGGTTCTTTGCTCCTTACTCTGAGCAAAAGGCTTAGACCAGAGTGGGCTCAATTAAAAAAAAAAAAAATAGAAAACATGTATTAGCACTTGCTGGGTATGCTAAATGATAGTTGCCAAATTTAGCAAATAAAAACACAGGAAATCCAGTTAAACTTGGATTTTAGATAAACAGTGAGTGCTTCTTTAGTATTGTAAGTTTCTGTATTTTTCTTTGCTGATTCTGTCAGTTTACTAAGTGAATTAGACCCGTTTATTCCCTACAACCCTATCAGGGAGATTCTATTATAAGTCCCATGATCCAGTTGAAAAAACAAAGGCAGAGGGTTAGGTTAACTCACCCAAAATGGCAAAGCTAGCATGTGGCAGAACTGGGATTTGAATGAAGGAAGTCTAGTTCCAGAGCCTGTTACTTTAACCACAATGATGCACTGCCTCTCTAAATTCATAAGGTGAAAGCCATTCAACAATTATTCGGTCATCAAACTTTTACTCTGTGTCTGCTATGGTTAAGCACTGTGTCTGGTGAGAGGAACTAAAACCTGAGCGAGACAGACTTGGAAAGTCATCTTCCTCTCTGGGCGTTTGCTTCTTCCTGTGTAAAGCAAGAGGATGAAGGCAGATCACTGGCTTTCAACTGAGGGATTTGCTAACTTCCAGATGGCTCTCCTCACCTCCATGGATTTTGAGAAAATGGGCGCGGGGTGGATTTTTGGCATCTGGGTTTTTTAAACAAGCTCTCCAGTTACAGCCAAGAAACCTGAGGTTTGAGACACTACAAAGACACCATTGAATTGAAGTAGAGCTGGGGGTTACTGAAGCACTGCTTGTCAACCTTGGCCCCCACTGTGCAATCACCCAATGGGCTCCACCCCAAACCCAATGAGTCACAACCTTCCCAGGTGATTCTAACATGCAGCCAGGGATGAGAATCATGAAGAACAGCTAACTTCAGTAAGATAATTGATTTTTTTGGTATAAAGTTGATTTACAATGACCTATTCATTTCAGATGTACCACATAGTAATTCAATAGGGTCATAGGTTACACTCCATTTGACATTATTGCAAAATATTAATTATGTTCCCCACATTGTACATTATATCCTTGTAGCTTATTTATTTTGCACACAGTAGTTTGTATCTCTGAATCTTGTCGAGTTAAAAATTAGCCACAACCTAAAAGTTGAAAGTTATGTTTTATTTGGTGGGAATTTTTAGGACTTTAAGCCCAGGAGACAACCTCTCAAATAACCCTGAGAGAACTGCTCTGGAGGTGAAGGTTTGAGTCAGGTTTTATAGATGTTTTGCAACAAAGAGCAGGTAGTCTGAACATCAAAAGATTATTGTCAATTAGAGAAAGCCAGATTTCCCAAGTTAAGGAATTCAGAGCACTGTTCTATGTATTGGAAGATGCAAGAGTCTGGGCTCACTGAATTCATTCCTTTCATATGAATCTCAGCTTCCTTGTGGCCAGTATCCTGTGTTTTTTACATTCTGAGCTCCCTTGGGCTCACCCAGAGGAAGTGACTGGAATCGGATGGCTTTGAGATTGCCAGTATTTTGCTTCTTGATTGTCCCTAGGGCTCAGAAGTTCACATTTCAGAACTGAAACCCCTGATGACTGTGACATCCTTGTTTGCTGATATGGCAGTCCATTTCTCCATCTCACGGTTTCCCTGGTGGCTCAAAGGGTAAAGTGTCTGCCTACAATACAGGAGACCTGGGTTCAATCCCTGGGTTGGGAAAATCCCCTGGAGAAGGTAATGGCAACCCACTCCAGTTCTCTCGCCTGGAAAATCCCATGGACTGAGAAGCCTGGTAGGCTACAGTTCATGGGGTCACGATGAGTCAGACATGACTGAGCAACTTCACTTTTACTTCTCAATCCCATACCCTTATATTGCCTCTCCTTCCACCTCTCTTCCCTCTGGTAACCACTAGTTTGTTCCCATACCTGTGAATCTGTTTCCATTTTGTAATTTTTTTTTTTTTTTTTTTTAGATTCCGTGTGTAAGTGGAAATACTGAGTATTTGTCTCTGTTTGACTTATTTCACTAAACTCCAGGTCCATTCATGTTGTTGCAAATGGGAAAAGTCATTCTTTTTTTTTTTTAAAGCTGAATAATGTTCCATTGTATACATATGTACCATATCTTTCTTAGGTTGTTACCATATCTTGGCTATTGTAAATAATGCTCCTATGAACATGGGACTGCTATGAACATTGAAGTAAAGTGGGCCTAGGAAGCATCGCTACAAACAAAGCTAGTGGAGGTGATGTAATTCCTGGTGAGCTATTTCAAATCCTAAAAAATGGTGCTGTGAAAGTGCTGCACTCTGTATGCCAGCAAATTTGTAACATTCAGTGGTGGCCACAGGACAGAAAAAGGTTGGTTTTCATTCCAATCCCAAAGAAAGGCAATGCCAAAGAATGTTCAAACTACAGCACAATTGCACTCATCTCGCACACTAACAAAGTAATGTTCAAAATTCTCCAAGCCAGGCTTCAACAGTATGTGAACCCAGAACTGCCAGATGTTCAAGCTGGATTTAGCAAAGTTAGAGGAACCAGAGATCAAATTGCCAACATCCATTGGAACATAGAAAAAGCAAGAGAGCTCCAGAAAAACATCGATTTCTGCTTTATTGACTATGCCAAAGCCTTTGACTGTATGGATCACAACAAACTGTGGAAAATTCTTTAAGAGATGGGAATACCAGACCACCTAACCTGCCTCTGAGAAATCTGTATGCAGGTCAAGAAGCAACAGTTAGAACTGGACCTGGAATGATGGACTGGTTCCAAATCAGGAGAGGAGTACATCAAGGCTGTATATTGTCACCCTGCTTATTGAACTTTAGAGTACATCATGCAAAATGCCAGGCTGGATGAAGCACAAGCTGGAATCAAATTTGCCAAGAGAAATATCAAAAACCTCAGATATGCAGGTAACACTGTTAGGTAGTTAGAATAGGAAACAGGAGTCCAAAATGGCAGTGGCTAAAAGATAAGGAAGGGAAAGCCCGTGAAAATAGAACAAAGGAAGGTTTGAGGACCAGAGCGAGGACTTCTGGTAGAACAAATAACACTCCCAGCCAGCCCAATTTACATAGGGCGGGCCCAGGGGAGAAAAAAACATATAAAAAGAGAAGCCAAAGGCCGGGGTCTCTCTCTCCCTCGCACACTGGGGTGCTCTTCTCTTTGCGTCTTTGGGTTGACATGCCCTCACGCCTCATGGATGTATTTTCCTGCTATTTTCTAAATAAAAAATAGAGCTGTAACACTGATTTGTCTAAGAGCTATAACATGGTCTGTTTGAGACCTGAGAGCTATAACACAATCTGTCTAAGACCCAAGAGCTGTGACGTGACGAGGGCTTTAATGTCTGTCACTCCAGATCTTTGTTGTGATGAGACACAGTCAAGGAACATACCCTCACCTGACAACACCATCCTTATGGCAGAAGGTGAAAAGGAACTAAAGAGCCTCTTGGTGAAAGTGAAAGAGGAGAGTGAAAAAGTCGGCTTAAAACTCAGCATTCAAAAAACTGAGATCATGGCATCTAGTCTCATCACTTCATGTCAGATAGATGAGGAAGAAATGAAAACAGTGACGGACTTTAGTTTCTTGGGCTCCAAAATCACTGCAGATGGTGATTGCAGCCATGAAATTAAAAGATGCCTGCTTCTTGGAAGAAAAGCTATAACAAACCTAGACAGCATATTAAAAAGCAGAGACATTACTTTGCCAACAAGGGTCTGTCTCGTCAAAGCTATCTTTTTTTCTAGTAATCAACTATGGATGTGAGAGTTGGACTATAAGAAAAGCTGAGCACTGAAAAATCGATGCTTTTGAACTGTGGTGTTGGGGAAGACTCCTGAGAGTCCCTCAGACTGCAAGGAGATCAAACCAGTCAATCCTAAAGGAAACCAGACCTCAGTATTCATTGGAAGGACTGATGCTGAAGCTGAAGCTCTAATACTTTGGCCACAATGTGAAGAACTAACTCATTGGAAAAGACCCTGATGCTGGGAAAGATTGAAGGCGGGAGGAGAAGGGGATGACAGAGGATGAGATGGTTGGATGGTGGCATCACTGACTTGATGGACATGAGTTTGAACATCTCTGGGAGTTGGTGATGGACAGGGGAGCCTGGTGTGCTGCAGTCTGTGGGGTCACAAAGAGTCAAACATGACTGAGTGGCTGAACAGTACTGATGAACATTGGGGTGTATATATATTTTCAAATTAGTGTTTTCATTCTCTTTGTGCATATACTCAGGAGTGAAATTGCCGGATCATATGGCAGCTCTATTCTTAGTTTTTTGAGGAACCTCCATACTGCTTTTCATAGTATGATGTCTGATAAGGGGTCCAAAATATATAAAGAGCTCATATAACTCAGTATCAAAAAAACAAACAACTCAATTGAAAAATCAGCAAAAGACCTAAATAGACATTTTTTTCCAAAGGAAAAATACAACTGCCCAACAGGCACATGGAAAGGTGCTCAACATCACTAATCATAAGGAAAATGCAAATCAAAAACACAAATAGGTATCACTGCACAGGTGTCAGAATGTCTAGCTTCAAAAAGACACCACATATTAGAAGAATGGCATCACTGTCTCAATTGACATGAGTTTGAGCAAACTCTGGAAGATAGGGAAGGACAGGGAAGCCTGGCATGCTGCAGTCCATAGTGTCACAAAGAGTCGGACACTACTGAGTGACTGAACAACAACAACAACAACTGGGACGATGTGGAGAAAGGGGGTACTTCTCTGGCGGCTCAGTGGTAAAGAATCTGCCTGCAGTACAGGAGTTGCAGGAGACAAGGGTTCAGTTCCTCAGTTGGGAAGATACCCTGGAGAAGGGCATGACATACCACTCCAGTATTCTTGCCTGGAGAATTCCATGGACAGGTGAGCCTGGTTGGTTATAGTCCATAGGGTCATAAAAGAGTTGGACAAGATTGAAGCGACTTAGCATGCATGCATGGAGAAAAGGGAACCTTAGTTCACTGTTGTGGAGGGGTGGGGGGAGGTAAATGGATAATTGATTAGTTCTAAAATTTCATTTTCTCTTGGTTGGCTATGGGAAACATTCATTTATTCCTTGACACATCACATATGTAGTGAAATCTTGCTACGCTATATTGTACTATATAGTGGAATGGGCTTCCCTTGTGGCTTAGCTGGTAAAGAATCTGCCTGCAAGGTAGGAGACCTGGGCTCAATCCCTGGGTTGGGAAGATTCCCCTGGAGAAGGGAGAGGCTACCCACTCCAGTATTCTGCCCTGGAGAATTCCATGGACTGTATAGTCCATGGGGTTACAAAGAGTTGGACGTGACTGAATGACTTTCACATAGTGGAATATGATAAATAAGAAAAATCTGAATTATTGCCCTTGTGGAGCCTCTGGTTTCATGAGAGAGACACTTAAAAAAAAAAGATTATAAAAGTAAAGTATTTAGACTCAGATTTAATATCCACCAGAGGGACATCAGTGGGAATGGCATTGTAGTGAACTTCAAAAATCTGTTGTTCCATATATACAACACTAGTGAAAATTGTCAACACCCAACTTTTTCAGAACTCTGGAGATTAACTAAAGGCTTGCAACAATCTAAGAAATATTTGTCAAGAAAAGCAGATAAATATTAATAAGAATAGAGAGCTTTGTGACATTTTAACTTGTTCCCTTCAAGTCCCTCTCTCCAGCTCCATGATAGCCTTGAAAATCAAAAGCCTGCAACCACAGTGAAAACTGTCTTCCCAGGTGGTGTTCGTAGTAAAGAATCTGCCTACCAATGCAGGAGGCATAAAAGATGCAGGTTCAATCCCTAGGCTGGGAAGATCCCCTGGAGTAGTACATGGCAACCCACTCCAGTATTCTCCCCTGGAGAATCCCATGGACAGAGGAGACTGGCGGGCTCTAGTTCAGAGGATCACAAAGAGTTGGACATGATTGAAGTGACTTAGCATGCATGCGTAGTGGCCAGTGAAGGGAAAAAACAAGTTTGGCGCTCTCCAGAAGAACCATTCTCAGGTAATTATCGGTTTGACCTATCTGACAATAGCCTGGAAACACTCACTAAGGTGATTTGTATTTACCTGACCTGTCTCAGAGCCTTCTCTTTGTGAATGCCCTTTTCCCTCTAAGCATTTGTCAAAAACAATTCGTGGCAATTGCTTAACATGGAAGCTGCCTGAGGCAGCAACAAAAATTTGGGAAAACAAAATAAACTGACCAAAAATAATTAAAAGGAAACGGTTGAAAGTGAGATGTTCATTGAAGGTTTTGTAAATTTTTGACATGTTCCTGAGAATCTAGGCGCGTACACACATGAACAATGCTGCACATGATTAGGAAAGAAATGGGAAGGCCCTAAGTTCTCACTACTGACCTTGAGGCTTTACACAAGCAGGAGGTGAAGACTGAGGAAGAGTTGTAACCTGCCTGCCATAGAACTGAATGGGAGTCTCCACATACAGACACAGACTCTAAACAAAGCCTGTATGACTTACTGGTTCCAAGAATCCAGGAAAATTTCTGTCCAATTATTAACTGATAAGCTAAGCAAACAGAAACTTCAATGTCTACACATAACAATGAATAGAAATGTTAAATAATTAGTTCACTAAACACACAGCAGCAACAGCAGTGACAAAAACAATAACAACAAAATGTGGTGGGAGAATCAGAAAGATCTCAAGGCGGTAACTTAGTCTTCTACATTAGCAAACTAGAAAAGGAAGAGCAAACTAAACCCAAAGCAAATAGATGGAAGGAAATAATAAATATTAGAGAGAAATTGGAGAGAAATATTAGAGAGAAGAGAAAAATAATGGAGAAAACTATTAATGAAACCAAACCTTGGTTCTTGGAAAATATAAACAAAAGTAACAAAACTTTATCCAGATTGATCAAGGAAAAAAGAGAAGACTCAAATTACTAAAGTTAAAAATGAAAGTGGGGTCATTAATACCAATCTCATAGAAATAAGAACTATAAGAGAATATTATGTGCCACTGTATGACAAACAAATAGAAAATCAAGAAGAAATGGGCACGTTCCTAGAAAAACAAAGATTACCAACACTGACTCAAGAAAGTCTGAATATCAAGTTAAGAGAGAAACATGCACAAAGCAAATCCCAGACTCAGATGGCTTCACTGGCAAATTCTACCAAATGTTTAAAAAAAAATCTTAAAAAATAGAAAAGGAGGGAACACATTCCAACTCATTCTACTGGGATAATAGCACTCTGATACTGAAACCATACAAAGGCATCACAAGAAAAGAAAACTACAAGCTAATATCCCTTGTATTATGTAGTCACAAAAATCTTCAACACAATACTGAGAAAGTATAGCCAGCAAAATATAAAAAGGATTGCACACTGCAAATAAGTGGAATTTATTCCAGGAATATAGTGTTGGTTGGATATATGAAGAATCAATCAATGTAACATGTCACACTAATAGAGTTAAGGACCAAACTACATGGTAATTTCAATAAATGCAGAAAAGGCATTTGAAAAAATCTAATCCTCTTTCCTGAGTAAAAATATTCAATAAACNGGAATAAAGTGTTGGTTGGATATATGAAGAATCAATCAATGTAACATGTCACACTAATAGAGTTAAGGACCAAACTACATGGTAATTTCAATAAATGCAGAAAAGGCATTTGAAAAAATCTAATCCTCTTTCCTGAGTAAAAATATTCAATAAACTAGGACTAGAAAGGAACTTCCTCAACTTGATAAAGGATAGCTATGAAAAATTCATATCTAACATCATAGCTAATGGTGAAGGAATGAAAGTTTTCCCTTTAAGATCAGGAACAAGACAAGAATGTCAACTTTTGCTACTTTTATTCAACATTGTACTAAAGTTTCTAACTAGGGCAATTAGATATGAAAAAGAAATAAAATTGTCCATCCTGCAATAAAAGAAGTAATACTGGCATCTTTTTGAAAATGACAAAATCTTTTACATAGAATATCCAAAGGAATAAAAAAAGACTGAAGCTAACAGATTACTTCCACAAGATATAAGATACATCAACATGCAAAAATCAGTTGTATTTTTATACACCAGTAATGAACAATTCAAAAAGGAAATGCAAAAACAATTCCACTAACAGTAGCCTTAAAAATAATAAGATGCTCAGGAAATTTAATAAAAGAAATATAAGGCTAGTGCACTGAAAACTGAAAAAATCCTTGCAGACAACTAAAGAAGTAAAAAAAAGGCAGGGGGGGAGGATAAAATTTATTCATGGATCAGAAGACTTCATACTGTTAAGATGACAACACTCCCCAAATTGATCTACAGATTCAACACAGTGTCTATTAAAATTCTTTTCCCATTTTTGCAGCAGTTGACAAGCTGATACTAAAAATCATATGGAAATGCAAGGGATCCTAAACAGCTAAAACAGTCTTGAAAAACAGAAAATTTGGAGTACTCACATTGCTTGATTTCAAGTTACAACAACCAACCTAAGTATCCAAGGTAATAGAAGAAGTCCACCATGGAATGTCACTGATAGTGTTGCAGAGAAAAAGGAGAGGAAGTGGACTATTAGATGATAACTCTGTTCATGATTGGTTCATGTCACTTTGGTTCACATTCTACTTGCCAAAACAAGTCATATGGTCAAGCCTGATATCAGTGGGAAAAATGTGCAGTCTTCCCTTAGAGAGAAGCAGTGAATATTTTCAGCAGTGATATAACATACCATGGACAATATTTCAATTAGACTTATAGCATACTAATATGAATAGTCAAAGCTATGGTTTTTCCAATCATATCCAACTATGGCTTTTACAAATACAAGATTTGGACCGTAAAGAAGACTAAGCACCGAAGAATTGATGCTTTAGAACTGTGGTGCTGGAGAAAACTCTTGATAGTCCCTTGGACTGCAGAGAGACCAAACCAGTCAATCCTAAAGGAAATCAATCCTGAATATTCACTGGAAAGATTGGTGCTGAAGCTGAAGCTCCAATACTTGGGTCACCTGATGCGAAGAGTTGACTCACTGGAAAAGACCCTGATGCTGGGAAAGATTGAAGGCAAAAGGAGAAGAGGGCAGCAGAGGATGAGATGGTTAGATAGCAATACTGACTCAATGGACATGAATTTGAGCAAATTCTGGGAGACAGTGAAGGACAGGGGAGCTTGGCATCTGCANCCCTGATGCTGGGAAAGATTGAAGGCAAAAGGAGAAGAGGGCAGCAGAGGATGAGATGGTTAGATAGCAATACTGACTCAATGGACATGAATTTGAGCAAATTCTGGGAGACAGTGAAGGACAGGGGAGCCTGGCATCTGCAGTCCATGGGGTTGCAAAGAGTCAGACATGACTTAGCAGTTGAACAAAAACAAAGTTATAATGGGAGAGTTTATTGGGACAATTCTCTGCCTTCTCCTCCCTGCAAATTTATGAGGCATTAAAATTTAGAATAAATGTGACGTTCAATACATAAATTAATGATTGATAGTTGGCAACACAAGGCAAAAGAACTGATGGATTGCCAGAAACTGGGCAGCATATTCCCTTAGTGCCTAGTTCCTTTCAGTACTCAGATTGCCCATAAGAAAATCAATCCATAGTTTTCTGTTCCTGAGCAGCTTGAGCAATGGTACATATAGGCCATTCATGTACATGTAGACTGTTCATGGCAATTGCCATCCATATTGGTAGAGGAGCTCTTTATCTGTTATCCACTTGAGACACAGTCTGGCTCACGGGGGTTCACCCTGTTCTCTATCGCTGGTGAGCATGGCACCCTTGCTGGCTGGTGAGATGCTGTAACCCTTACCTTTCTCCTGTCTCCTGAAAGGAGGGAGGTGGCATTAAAGCTTCTGTTTTACATTCCCTTTGGGTAAATGCTTTCTTCATATAAGATCTCATCATTTATAGAATAAGAAATGTTCTCTCAATTTTACTCTGGAATATAGAAATGTAGTTTTTAATCATCCTAAAATAAATTAATTTGCTTACTCAGAAGCATAGTCCTCCTTCTGGTTTTCTGCAACTTTAATCTCTCTTGGAATCACCACACATAGAAAAACAAAACCAAAAAACACCTCTGGTCATGAAGATAAGGACTGGAATGACTTCAGATACATTAGGGAGTCCCCATCTGTTTCTAACTAATATGTAGGCTTCTAAGTGGCTCAGATAGTAAAGAATCTGCCTGCAATGTGGGAGACCCGGATTCAATTCCTGGGTAGGAGTACTTCCAGATCTTCTGGAGTGGGAAATGGCAACCCACTCCAGTATTCTTGTCTGGAGAATCCCATGGGCAGAGGAGCCTGGTGGGCTACAGTCCATGGGTTCGCAAATAGTCAGACACGACTGAGCGACTAACACTTTCACTTTCACAAGAAACATGCAGTCATGAGTGCATTGACATCATCTCACACTCTCTGAGGGCTCTGCCAGAGAATCAGTCAGGCTGTAAGAGCAGGGCAAAGAGGTGNGGGTTCGCAAATAGTCAGACACGACTGAGCGACTAACACTTTCACTTTCACAAGAAACATGCAGTCATGAGTGCATTGACATCATCTCACACTCTCTGAGGGCTCTGCCAGAGAATCAGTCAGGCTGTAAGAGCAGGGCAAAGAGGTGTTAAAGTGAAATCTCCTTCTGAAAGGGTGAGTTTCTTAGTCCTGTAGCAACAAGGGACCATTTCTAGGAATTTCAGAATTTAGGCACACTGAAGATGTTCAATCACGCTCATTAGTAATGAAATGGTATTTTGAATAGCAGCTAGATCCAGTTATTTGGGGCTTCCCAGGTTGGACAGTGTAAAGAATCCATCTGCCAGTGCAAGAGATGTAAGAGACCCGAGTTTGACCCCTGAGTTGGGAAGATCCTCTGGAGTGGGAAATGGCAACCCACTCCAGTATTCTTGTCTGGGAAATCCTATGGACAGAGGAGCCTGGTGAGCTAGAGTCCATGGGGTTACAAAGAGTCAGACCCGACTGAGCACACACTGATTATTTATCTATCAAATGGACTAAAGTTAAAATGCTTGGTAAAACCCAGGATGAGTGAATGTGAAGAATTGGGTATTCTTATTCATGGATGTGGCTGTGTAATCCAGTAGGGCTTCTTTGAAGAGCAACTTGGAAATGCCTCTCACAGCAAAGAGAAAATACTTTCCCTTTGACTCAGTGATTGACTCTCTGTGAATATATCTTACAGATGCATGAATTCTGAGTCCAAAGACATGTTCAGACTCTTTGCTGCATGGTATTGTACTGTATTTGTCTTATACAGTAAATAACCTAAATGTTTATCAATAACAGGCTAATTAAATGAACTATGACCTATCTATATAGCTGAGTATCACGAAGCTATTTAAAACACTGAAAAATGTCAGTGTAAGCTGATAATGGAGAGACTCAACACACGGCTAAGTGTTGAAAGCAAGTTAGAAACAGATTCCTTTAGAGGAGAGATTTTCAACTTCAGCACTATTGACAATTTGGACCTCTCTTTCGTGGAGGGGCTGTCCTGTGCATTGTTGGATGATTTGCAGCATCTGCCAACCAGATGCCAGAGGCAATCCCTACCACTCTCAAGCCATGACAGTAAGAGATGTCTCCCTGGTGGTCTAAGAATCTGCCTTGCAATGCAAAGGACAAGAGTTTGACCCCTGGTCTGCGAAGATCCCATATGAGCTGCGGCGAAACTAAGCCCATGCTCCACAACTACTGAGCCTAGAGCCTGGGAGCTCCAGCTACTGAGCCCACATGCCCTAGAACCTGTGCTGTGCAACCAGAGAAGTCACCGCAAGGAGAATTCCATACACCATAATTAGAGAATAGCTCCTGCTCACAGCAACTAGAGAAANAAAAAATACAAGAAATATTTTCCAGTTTTGAAAAACACTCTTTCTAACCCAATGACCAGAAAAAAACAATAATAATAATAAAACTAAGACACATCATTATTTAATTTTAAAACAAGGGGAATCAAGAAAAACTGAAATGCTTCAAAACAGACAAAAAGGAGACAATATACAAAGAATTGGAAATGAGTATGGTATTAGTTTTCTTAGCAATGATGTTGGAAACTAGGAGACAATAGAACAATGATTTCAATTCTCTGAATAATAATGATTTCTGAATAAGAATTCTATGCCATTCAAATGAGCGACCAAGTATTAAGGGAAAGCTTTTTTTCCTTAATATTTGTAAGCTCTCAGAAAGCTATTGGACAAAGTGTTCCTCTAAAAAGAAGTAGCCAAAAGACAGAAAAATAAGATTTCTAAGGGAGGGATTCAGCAGAAAGCAGAGGCAGAGGTAATTTTAAGAATGGTTTTGAGGGGATGTCTCTAGATGACATTGGGAAATAGGCCCAGTGAACAGTCACAACAGATTAGAATAGGAACACAGAGGCACTTGAGAGAGATGAATATAGCTGTTTCCCTTGACTGTGAGGAAAACAGTGTTAAAATGATTTCCAGAGTTCTGTGGAGTGTGAAAGCTAAGCAAATGAAAAACTGAAGCAATTATCAACTCCAAGAAAATATAAAGTTACATTACTGAGAAAAGATAACCCATGTATACAGCTTAGCTCAGCAGTAAACTTATATGTACTAACTAGGCCATGACCTAGTTGGGTTCATGATCATTGAACAGATAGTTATATTGGATAAATGTAAATAGAGGCTAGGAAAACAACAGAAAGATCAATGATACTAAGAGTTGAGTTTTTGTAAAGACAAATTGAGAAATCTTTAGCAAGACTAAGACAAAAAGAGATTAAGATAAAAAAAATGAAAGAGGATTTATTACAACTGATGCCACAGAAACACAAAGGATAATAAGAGACTACTGTGAACAATTACATACCAACAAATTGGACAACCTGGACGAAATAGATAAAGTCCTAAAAACAACTACCAAGTCTTAATCATGAAGAAATAGGGAATCTGAACAGGTCAATTATTAATAAGGAGATTAAATCAGTAATCAAAAAAGCCCTAACAAAGAAAAGCCCAGGACCAGATGGCTTCCTGGGTAAATTCTACCAAACATTTAAAGAATAATTAATGTTAATCCTCCTCAAACTCTTACAAATATTTGAAGAGGAAAGGAATTGCTCCTAATGAGGCCAACAGAACCCTGATATCAAAGTCAGATGAGGATCTCCAAGAAAAGAAAATTCCAGGACAATGTTCCTGATAAGTATGAATGCAGAAAACCTCAACACAATACTAGCCAACAAATTCTAACAGCACCTTTAAAGGGTCATACAGTACCATCAAATGGGATTTATTGCCAGAATGTAAGAATGATTCAACATATACATATCAATATACATGATACACCATATTGACAGAATGAAGGATAGAAATCATATGATCATTTCAACAGATGCTGAACAAGCATTTGCCAAAACTCAGCATCTGCTCATGATAAAAAAAACATCTCAGCAGATTAGGTGTAGAGGAAATGAATGTCAACATACAAGCCCACAGCTCGCATCATACAGTAATGGTGAAAAACTGAAGCCTTTTGCTCTATGATCAGAAACAAGACAAAGGTATCACTCTCAACACTTCTATTTAACATAGTACTGGAAGTCTTAGCCAGAAGTAATTAGGCAAGAGGAAGAAACAAATGGCACCCAAGTAGGAAAGGAAGAAGTGAAATTGTCTCCGTTTGCAGATGACATGATTTTATATATAGAAAATCCTAAAGATGCCACCAGAAACTGTTAGAATTAGTAAAGGAATTCATTAAATTTGCAGGATATAAATTCAACATGGAAAAAATCAGTTATATTTCTACATGCTAAGAGTAAACTATGGCATGAAAAGACCTGTAATACACTTAACCGAGGAGGTGTAAGACCTGATACTGGAAATTACAAAACATTGGTGAAAGAAATTGAATAACATAAAAATAAAGGGAAAGATATCCCATGTTTGTAGCCTGGAAAAATATTTTTTAAGTGTTCATGTTGCCCACCCAAATCTACAGACTCAATGCAGATCTTATCAAAATTCCAACAGTTTTTCAGAGATAGTAAAAATGATTCTAAAATTCATATGGAATGTATGGAACTTTTGATTCTTCATTCAGGAAAATTCCAAGTGCTGCAGGGCAACTAAGCCCCATGAGCCCCAACTACTGAAGCCCGGAAGTCCTAAAGCCCATGCCCTGCAACCAGAGAAGCCACTGAAATGAGAAGCCTGTGCGCCACAACTCGAGAGTAGCCCTCGTTCCCCAAAACTAGAGAAAGCCTGTGCACAGCATCGAAGACCCAACACAGCCAAAACCAAATGGATAAAAGTGCATAGAGCCAAATACAAACACATGAATGAGCGAAAATAGGTGGACTTCCCAGTGGATTATACCAATGTCAATGTCCTGATAATGATATTTTTACTACAGTTTTGCAAGATCATATTATTAGGGGAAACCGGGTAAATGATATACAAATCTCTCTGCCTTATTTCCTACAATAGTCAAAAAGTTAAAATCCATTGATTACTAACTGGAGTCATGGATTCCCCTCTACTCATTTCTGAAGGTGAATGCTCAGGACTTTATTATTACTATTTTTTTGGTTAACTATCATTTTAATTCCAATTACAGTTACAAAATATTAGCTCTATTAGAAGATACACATATTAACTTAATGATCAGAAGAAAACATTCACAAAATTTATTTTTTTCCAGCTAATAAAGTAAAACCTGTACCTTACAGAAAAATTATAAAATGCAAAAACATGCCAAGAATAAAATATCAGTAATTTCAATGCCATCACTGGTAATAATCTGCTTTGTCTTTCTCAGATAATTTTTATATGTGTGAAATCTTTCTATACACATACCCACACAGACATGTACACACACACGTGTGTGTGTGTATGTGTGTGTGTGTGTGTGTGTGTGTGTGTGTGTGCTTGTACTCATTGGGAATATGCTACATTCATAAGCAAGGAAGGTAAGAAAGGTGGTCTCTAACATTACCTCCAGCTCTCCTGCAAGTTCCCCAAACATAGTAGGTTTATCATGATGACTAAGTAACTAAGGGAAAAAGCCAAAACACATTTTTAAGAGAAATACTTAATGAAATGGGGGCAGTGTTCATAATAGACTTGTAAATGTAAAAAGCAACTTAGAAGATGGTATGTAGTATATTCCCAGTGAGTATAAGCACATCCGTTATTTTAATGTGCATTCTTCTGGAGTACATAAAACAGCCTAGAGTGGAAAGAATCATTTGAATTCAGACAAGCCTGGATTCAAATTCTGATTCCACCAGGTAATATCTCTGGAGACGTAACCTCTTTGTGTCTTAGCTTCATCTTCATTAAATGGGCTATAGTAATATAGTAGTTAATTAGTTCTGAGAAGTTAATAAGTTATATATCAGTCTGTTGGAATAGAGTCTGGAACGTAGTAAATGCTCAATATTATTTTTTACGTTTGTATTCTCAAACAACACGTGGTATACTTTTTTTTGATGTTGACTTTTTGTGCTTTATTCAAATGGTATGTTTTCTGTGTCAGTCTGTTGTGTGCTTTTTTCTCCTCACAACAAGCTATCTCAGATTTCTTTCCATGTCACTAAATGTCACATTATCTCATTCTTTGTTATTGTTGCATAGTATTCCATGATTGGTTATATCTCAATTTATTTACCAAGAGCTTTAGATTGTTCCTAATTTTGTGCTATCTAAACTCATGTGAGTGTGTCTCTGAGCTATACATGAGAAACGGAATAGCTGGTTCACTAAATATGACTTGAAACTTTCAGAGGGTGTGTTAAGATATAGTGCTGACTATATGAACTTCAGAATCCAAGCAATGGTTTGAAAAATCTCCTTGCCACTCTTTAAAAATTACTTGATTTAAAATGTTGACCTGAAACAAATAGACTGCTGATATTTTTTCTCCATGAAAGATGGGTTTAATCGGAATCAGCTGAGAATATTAACTTGGGGGTCTGCAACCATATTGAGTCACTGCAAGTCCCCAAGGAACAAGAGAAGGAGAAGGCTTTTATAGAGAGGAAAGGCAAGTTGGGTGGCGACCGGGGTAATAGTAAACAAAGGTTCCATGGCTTTTCACTGGCTGAGTCCTTGCCAGCAAAGAAAAGGAGTCCTTCTTTCCTTTGGGCTGTGCTCTCATCAGAGGGCGTGAGAGCTCCCCCTTGTGGTTTCTCAACTCTACTTTATTGAGGTTTCTGTGTATTCATTTTTTAACAAAGTTTAACATATATTATAAAATATACCTATCTCTGTAAATGTACATACATTTGCAAGCAGAACTATGATTTTACTTTGCTGTGTATTGAATTGTGTACATCAAACGAGATATATTCAAATCTCGACCCCCAGGAGCTCAGATCATGACCTTATTTGAAAATAGTATTGTTGTAGGTATACTTTAGTTTAATGTGACTTTCTCTTGTTTTAAGGCACCAAGTTGGTGGTACTTTGTTACAAAAGCTCTAAGAAGCTAAGAAACATTCGTTTAAATTTTTTTTTATTGGAGTTTAATTGATTTCCAGTGTGTTAACTTCTGCTGGAGAGCAAAGTGATTCGCTTATACACATACATACATTTTTCTTTTCGTTTCCACTATGGTTTATCACAGGCTATTGAATATTGTTCCTGCACTATACAGTAGGCCCTTATTGTTTATCCATTCTATACATAATAGTTTGCCACTGCTAACTCCAGACTCCCAATCCATTCCTCCTTCATACCTCTTTTTCTTGACAACCACAAGTCTGTCCTTTAAGTCTATATATTAGTTTTTAGTGCTTTCAAATATAGCTGGTTTTTTTTTTTCAGTAGAAATACATGGTACACATTTAGAGCACTTCCATCACCTTAGTAAGATCCCTTATTCTTTATGCGATTTACAGTTCATTTTCACCCTGACCCTAGGAAAGCACTGACTCCTATGATGGAACACAGGAGACTCAAGTCTTTCAGCTGATGCCTGACTTGATATTATCCCTGAGGACTCATTTTCACTCATGAAAATGACTCAGGAGGGAGACTCTTGGATGATCAACTTTGGGATATAATTTCATTCCACCCTCTCCTCCACCTTTGGTCTCAAAAGTTCTCAACTATTGGGTCAAACTAAAATTTGAAAACCTGGTGTAACTCTCTTCCATATATGTGTATACTCCACACTCAAAATTTGGCAATTATAGATGGTCCACAGTTCATTTGTGAATCCCAATTGAAGAATCCTTGTTTTGCTATCATCTGCGCAAATATCTGTGGTGATGGGGAGGTCATTACTATGGAGGCAGTCCATTCTACCCTGGGGAGCTCTCTGTCCTGTGGAGCAATTTCTATTTGTTGCAGTCTGGGTCCTGGTGGCTCCCACATATCAGTTCTGGGATCACCTTTGTGAATTGCAATATGGAACAGGAGACTGAGAAGTTTTCAATCCCAGGAGTTAAGTAGGAAACTACAGAAATCTGCATGGAAATGACTGCCAAACCTCTAGCAGATTCTCTGGATGGAGAAGCAGTGGGAAAGTTTGGAATTTGGAAAATTTTGTGTTTGAAAAATCCTGGTTCTATTATGTGCTGTGTCCTTTGGAAATACCAATAAGCCTTTACCAAGCCTAAGTTTCCTTCGTAAAAGAGAGAAACTTGGCTCATAGTCGTTGTTCTATCAAAAATCAATTTGAGCAAAAAGTAGGACCCAACTCAGAGGAGATGGAAAAATCAAAGAGGAAAAGGAATTTTCATGTTTAATAGCATCCTAGCAAATGAGATTATCATGTCTTTAATACATAAATCTCTTTTAAAATGTTTGTGTTATTGTACAGTTGCTAAGTCATTCCAGCGCTTTGTGGCCCCATGGACTGCAGCACACCAGGCTTTCCCATCTTCACTATCTCCTGGAGCTTGCTCAAACTCATGCCCATTGACTTGGTGATGCCATCTAACCATCTCATCCTCTGTTGTCCTGTTCTCCTCCCACTCTCAATCTTTCCCAGCATCAGGGTCTTTTCCAGTGAGTTGGCTCTTCTCATCAGGTAGCCAAAGTAAGGGAGTTTCAGCTTCAGCATCAGTCCTTCTAATAAATATTCAGGGTTAATTTCCTTTAGGATTGACTGGTTTGATCTCCTTGCTGTCCAAGGGACTCTCAAGAGTCTTCTCCAGCACCACAATTTGAAAGTAAAGACTTTATTTTTTAGAGCAGTTTTAGGTTCACCTCAAAACTTAAAGAATGCTGTATAGTATGTAGCATTTTTAGATTGGCTTCTTTCACTTAGTCAGTCATAAGCATTTAAGGTTCCTTCATGTCTTTTTATGGCTCAATGGGTCATTTCTTTTTAACAGTGAATAATATTCCATCGTCTGAATGTACCATAGTTCACATATCCATTCACCTATTGAAGAACATGCAACTTTTATGGAATTAAATTAGGTCTCCATCTTACACTCCAGTGACCTCCACATGGAATGAGCAGATAGCACCATTCCAAGACCACTTGGAAGGGAAATGAGTCCTCTTAATGATTCAGGGTCCCAGCAACATACCACAAAAGATAAGTCACTAGCACCCCAACACCTACCACACTAAGAAATTAAAGAAATAAAATTGATTAGCTGAGGATACTGGAACTGGCCTGAAAATCACAATGTAATACCTCTACCAATTATAACCGCCAACAGGTTCCATCTACCCCTACTTCCCTATGATGGGTACTCTTGGAACTTCAGATCCAGGAAATGCAGCCCCATCCTGCCTCGTTATCCCTACTTACTTCTAATGAAACTACTAGGTTAGGCATTGGATTTAACAGGGTCTCTGAAGATTTCAATTGGCAAGTGCCAATGATGAGACTTGAAAAAAAATCAGAATTTTTTGCCTTGGTTTTCTGAAGGCTGAATTAAACAAAACTTAAATACAATGTTTTACTTTTTTTTTTTTTCTGGCTTGAAACTAGAATTAAAGGGGATTTTTTCTCCCTTTTCAAAAGACACCAGGTGAACCGGAAACAAACACACATTTTCCAAAACCAGTAAACCATGACGTCAGAATTTTCTTTCAAGCCATACCCGAGTCAAACTTGTACTTCATACAGTTGGAGATTCTCAGCTAAACTGGCCCCAGACATGGGATTGTTTTTACCCAATTCACAGCCAGTACAAAGTGTGCTCACCAGGGCTCTCTCTGGCTCTGTGATTGTTACTGTTGAGGTTTTTATGGTCCCATTCTGTTTCTTCTTTGCACCTTAGTGGCTGTCTCTCTCCATCCCCCCCGTGCCTCTGACTTTCATCATTCTGCTTTCTACTTTCTGTCTCTCTTTCCTTCTCTGTAATCTTTTTTTCGCACTTCCCCTTCTGAAATGCTCATAATATAAAGACCCTGGAGCACAAAGCGTGGGCTTGAAATCTACTCCCATCTCTGGCTATGTCTCCTTATCTGTCAGAGGTGCTAAGAAGGGTGCCTGGCATGTAAGAAGCATGCTCTAGTCAATCACTATTATTATTTCCCAGGTTTGTGCAGCCAACTTCCCTAGGTATAGTTTCTGGGACCAGCAAACAGGGTGACATAGCAGATTTGGAAAGAGAAGACTGTGGCAGAGAAAGACTTCATGGGTTGAAGGAAAGAGAGACCTACTTAGTTCTCTTGGCTGTGTGGTTTCTCCTCACATCTTTAACAAGAAGCAATAGGAGATGTCCCAGAAGATCGTAGGGTTTACCTGTGTAATGTCTTGATTGCTGGAGCATTTTAGCTATTGAACCTACACTGCCTCTACCCCAACCTGTGAAAACTGTGAGAGCAAAAGTTTTGAGGATAGAAAGGGAAAGAGAGAGACAACATGGGGAGGAACACGAGAGAAGAGAAAGAGGATGAGAATAAGTGAAAAGATGGAAAGAGAGCCAGTGAGAGAGAGAGAGAGTAAACCGAAAAGAACCCAAGAGACAGGGGGAGAGATGCACTGTGGCCTTGGATAGGTGTTTTCTGCTAAATAGAGTAACCAAGATCAACCTGCATCCTTGGGGGAAAAAAAAGATGCTATGGTCCACACGATTACTCCTAATCATACCTGGTACTGAATGCGAACCTATTTTCTGTTCTCTTCCATTTTACTACAGTTCACTGTGCTGCTGCAGTTTCCAGCTGAGGTGCTGCTTGTGTAAGCCAAAGTTGGACTTCATACGGCAAAGGTTTGGCTCCTTAGCAACCGACAGAAGTTAAAGAAAATAGAGCATGAGGCCCTCCAGAGTTAAAGAACAGAGATATTGATGCATTTCATCCGAAAGCAATGAACAAAAGAGAACCCCCAACAAACCTATCCCGTGCCATCTGCAATCAATATGCGTCATTACAGCTACGCAGATGGCTAGGTTCTGGGAGGGTTCCAAGCCAGCGGTTCTCAGCCTCCGCTATGCACTGTGATCACCTGGGAGCTTTCAGGAAAAAAAAAAAAGTCTCGGTGTCCAGGTTGCATCCCTAGACCGGTTCAATGGTGGGGCCCAGGCAGCATTTTCAAAGCCTCCCAGAGGACTCCAGTGTGTAGTTGAGGTTCACAACCTTGGATGAGTCAAGCCACAGTGTTTCCAAACTGTGTAACCTGACTGCAGCAGGTAAAGTAGTGTGAGAGATGGCTGCACCTGTTGGGTATTTGTCGTAAAAATTCAGAACTGTCAGGAGACTATGAAAAGTCTGTCTGTTTTGGATAAGTGATGCAGTCTAATCAAATGATAATCCGCAGGAGCAGCTTTCTCATTCCCTGACATTTGGTTTGCCCCTGGCGTTTGATGGCCCTGGTCGCTGCTGTCTGTTTAGGGCCGTCTGCTGCCTGTGGTTGTGGGGAGAGGAGCAGGATGCAGCCAGGTGAGGGGGGGTGGGGGGCTTCCCTGCCTGCCCGTGTCCTGGGAGCGAGGAAGTCTGTGCCGGGGCATGGCCCTGCACCTCGGCCTCAAGCTCCACCACACCCCTGTTGTGGGTTGAATTGTGTCTCTGGTCAGATTCATGTGTTGAATTCCTAACCAGCGACTTCACTTTCCCTTTTCACTTGCATGCATTGGAGAAGGAAATGGCAACCCATTCCAGGAGAGCTGTTCTTGCCTGGAGAGTCCCAGGGACCCGGGAGCCTGATAGGCTGCCCTCTGTGGGGTCGCACAGAGTCGGACACGACTGAAGTGACTTAGCAGCAGCAGCAGCAGTGCTTTAAAATTTTAATTTTAATTTTATCATTAGAGTATAATTGCTTTACAATGTTCTGTTAGTTTCTACAGTACAGTGAAGTGAATCAGCTCTCTGTATAGATATATCCCTTGCCTCTTGGACCTCCTTCCTACCCCCCACCCCATCCCATCCATCTAGGTCACCACAGAGCACTAAGCTGAGTCCCCTGTACTATACAGCAGCTTCCCACTAGCTATCTATTTTATACATGAAATAAAAGTGAAAGTCGCTCAGTCATGTCTGACTCTCTGTGACCCCATGGACTATACAGTCCATGGGATTCTCCAGGCCAGAATACTGGAGAGGTTTGCCTTTCTCTTCTCCAGGGGATCTTCCCAAGCCAGGGATTGAACCCAGATCTCCTGCACGACAGGCAGATTTTTTACCAGCTGAGCCACCAAGGAAACCCTTCTATACAGGGGCTTCCACAGGAAGCCCTNGCCGCAGCGGACAAGGGCATCTTCGTGCCTGGAGGGGAGAACCTCCTGGTTTTTCTCGAGTTGTGGCAGGTTCCTCTCGAGTTACGATGGGAACTTCTGGGACCCACCCCTGTCACCGCAGGAAAGGCGTCTCCACGTGAGTTGCGAGGGGCCTCTCAGGATTCCTTTGCAGTCGGGTCTGGCTCCTAAGTCCTCGTCTGGTGCCGAGGCCGGAACCTGAGATTTCCTCTCCAGTGCTGACATGGATTGTGGGGTTCCTCTGGAGGCTCCACAGGGACATCAGGCCTCATCTCGAGTTGAGACGTGCCCAACTGCTTTACTCCTGAGCTGTAGCAGCTGGGTCAGGCTTCCCATCGATATGACAGAGGTTTGCAGTTTTCCCTCGAGGCTTTCTCACAGGACTGAAGCACGTGCCTCCGTAATGTGAGTCCATACTCGGTGTGACATTCGAGGCAGTGCAGAGAAATCACGTTCCTCTGGAGTGGACTGAGGCATTTGGGCGTCTTTTGGAATGGTGTCACGACCCCTTGAGTTCCTCTCAACATTCCTGTTGAGAGTGCCTACTCTTGAGATGGAACGGGAATGCCGGGAATCCTTTACCAGCGAAGCAGGGAAGGGAATCTCCATCTCGAATAGAGGAGGGGAAAACGGGTCTGCTCTTGAGTTTAGTAAGACCCTCGGTGTTCCTCTCACATGGAGATGGGTCGGTCGGGTAGCTTTATGAGTCACAGCAAGAGTGTGAAGTACCCTTCGAGGTTCAAGAGGGAAAGGGTGATTTCCCCTGAGACGCGGCAGCAAGTAAGGGCCTCATCTCACCTGGACGGGGTAACCTCCTTGTTTTTTCGGGAATTGCGGAAGGTTCCTCTCGAGTTATGTCAGGAACAGGGACCCACCCCTGTGGCCTCAGGAAAAGCCAATCTCCACGCGATTTGTGAGGGGCCTCTATGGATTCCAGCACAGTCTGGGCCAGCTCCGAAATCCTCGTCTGGAGACTGAGATTTCCTCTCCAGTCCTGACATGGATCGTGGGGTTCCTCTGGAGGCTCCTCAGGGGAGTCAGACCACGTCTCGAGTGGAGACGTGCATTTCCACTTTCCTCCCGAGCTGTAGCAGCATGGTGAGGCTTCCCGTCGAGATGACACAGGTTTCTGTGGCTTTCCCTCGAGACTTTCCAACAGGGCTGAAACACGTGCAACTGTAGTGTGAGTCCACAGGCGGTGCGACAGTCGAGGAAGTGCAGGGATATCAGGGTCCTCTGGAATGGACTGAGACACTTGGGCGTCTTTTGGAATGGTGGTCGACACCTGGAGTTCCTCTTGACTTTCCTGTTGAGAGAGCCTCCTCTTGAGAATCATCAGGAAGCCGGGAATCCTTTCCCGATGAAGCAGTGAAAGGAACCCTCATCTCCAGCAGAGGAGGGGAAAATGGTGCTCCCCTTGAGTTGCGGCAGGACGATCAGTGTTCCTCTTGAGTGGAGAATGGCATATCGAGGTACTTCTTGAGCATCGCTGCAAAGGTGTGAAGGACCCCTTCGAAGTTCAAGAGGGAAGGGGTGACTTCCCACGATACACCGCAATGGACAAGGGCCTCAACTCTCCTGTATGGAAGAAACTCGTGGTTTTTTTCGAGTTGTGGCAGCTTCCTCTCGAGTTAATATGGGGACCTTACCAAGCCGCCGCTGTGGATTCAGGAAAGGCCAGTAACCACGCAAGTTGCAAGGAGCATCTCGGGATTCCTGCCCAGTTCAGAACGGNCATCACTGCAAAGGTGTGAAGGACCCCTTCGAAGTTCAAGAGGGAAGGGGTGACTTCCCACGATACACCTCAACGGACAAGGGCCTCAACTCTCCTGTATGGAAGAACCTCCTGGTTTTTTTCGAGTTGTGGCAGCTTCCTCTCGAGTTAATACAGGGACCTTACCAAGCCACCGCTGTGGACTCAGGAAAAGCCAGTCACCACGCAAGTTGCAAGGAGCATCTCGGGATTCCTGCCCAGTTCAGAACAGCTCATAAATTCTTGTCTGGATCCAAGGTCGGAACCTGAGGTTTCCTTTCCATTGCTGACATAGATCATGGGTGCCGCTGGAGGCTCCACAGGGGAGTCAGGCCACGTCTTGAGTGGAGACGTGCACGTCTGCTTTCCTCCTGAGCTGTAGGAGCAGTGTCAGGCTTCCTGTCGAGTTGACACAGGTGATTGTGGCTTTACCTCCAGGCTTTCCCACAGGGCTGAAACACGTGCCACCCTGGTGTGAGTCCATGCTCGGGGTGACAGTCGAGGCAGTGTAAGGAAATCAGGTTTATCCTGAGTGGATTGAGACATCTGGCCGTCTTTTGGAATGGTGGCATGACACCTGGTGTCCCTCTCGTCTTTCCTGTGGAGAGTGCTTCCTCTTGATATTGATTGGGAACGCCAGGAATTCTTTCCCAACGTAGCAGGGAAAGGAACCCTCATCTCGAGCAGAAGAGGGGGAAACGGGACTCCTCTTGAGTTGTGGTGGGACCCTCGATGTTCCTCTCGAGGGGAGAAGTGTATGTTGGGGTACTTCTTGAGTCACTTCAATGGCATGAAGGAACCCTTCGAGGTTCAAGAGGGAAGGGGTGCCTTCCGCTGAGATGCTGCAGTGGACAAGGGCCTCATCTCACCTGGGGGTGAGAACCTCCTGGTTTTTCTCAAGTTGCGGTCGGTTCCTCGTGTGCTACGATGGGTACCTCAGGGAACTGCCCCTGTGGCCTCAGGAAAGGCCAGTCTCCACGCGAGTTGCAAAGGGCTTCTGGGGATTCCTGCACAGTCTGGGCTGGCTCCTAAGTCCTTGTCTGGAGCTGAGGTCAGAACCTGAGGTTTCTTCTCCAGTGCTTTCATGGATCATGGGGTTCCTCTGGAGGCCCCACAGGGGAGTCACGTCTTGTCTCGAGTAGCCACGTGCGTGGCCACTTTCCTCCCGTTCTTTAGCAGCAGGGTGAGGCTTCCCACTGAGTTGACACAGAGGTCTGTGGCTTTCTCTCGAGGCTTTTCAACAGGGCTGAAACATGGGCCACCATTTTGTGAGTCCATACTCGGGGTGACACTCGGGGCAGTGCAGGACAACTAGATTCATCTGAATTGGACTGACAAATCTCGGGGTCTTTCGGAACAGTGGCATGACACCTGGAGTTCCGCTCGACTCTCCTGTGGAGAGCGCCTCCTCTTGATATGTGACAGGAACGCAGGGATTCCTTCCCCAACGAAGCAGGGAGTGGAACCCTCATCTCGAGTGGAGGAGGGGGAAACGGGTCTCCTCTTGAGCTGTGGCGGGAACCTCGGTGTTCTTCTCTAGTGGAGTATGGTATGTCGGGGTACTTCTTCAGTCGCTGCAAGGATGTGAAGGACCCCTTCGAGGTTCAAGAGTCAAGGGGTGACTTCACAGAGACGCCACAGTGGTCAAGGGCCTCATCTCGCCTTGAGGGGAGAACCTCCTGGTTTTTCTCGAGTTGCGGCAGGTTCCTCTCAAGTTATGATGAGGAGCTCAGGACTCGCCCCTGTGGCCTCAGGAAAGGCCAGTCTCCACGCGAATTACGAGGGGCCTCTCTTGATTCCTGCATAGTCAAGACTGGCTTGTAAGTCCTCATCTGGAGCCTGAGGTTTCATCTCGTGTACTGAGATAGATCCTGTTGTTCCTCTTTAGGCTACACATGGTGTCAGGCCTCGTCTCGAGTGGAGACGTGCACGTCTGCTTTCCTCCCGAGCTGTGGCAGCAGGGTCAGGCTTCCCGTCGAGTTGACACAGGGGTCTGTGGCTTTCCCTCGAGTCTTTCCCACAGAGTTGAAACACGTGTTACTACAGTGTGAGTCCATACTCGGGGTGACAATCGAGGCAGTGAAGGGAAATCAGGTTCCACTGGAGTGGACTGAGATATTTGGAGGTCTTTTGGAATGGTGGCACGACCCCTGGAGTTCCTTTCGTCTTTCCTCTTGAGAGCTTCTCTTGAGATGGGATGGGAACGCCGGGTATCCTTTCCAGACGAAGCAGGGAAAGGATCCCTCATCTCGAGCAGAAGAGGGGGAAACGTGGCTCCTCTTGAGTTGTGGCAGGACCCTCAGTGTTCCTCTCGAGTGGGAATGGGTATATTGGGGTACATCTTGATTCCCAAAAAAGGTGTAAAGGAACGCTTTGAGGCTCAAGAGGGAAGGGTTGACTTCTCCTGAGATGTTGCAGTGGACAAGGGCCTCCTCTCACCTGGAGGGCAGAATCTCCTGGTTTTTCTCGTGTTGTGGCAGGTTCCTCGCTAGATAAGACAGGTACCTCAGGGACCTGTCCCTGTGGACTCAGGAAAGGCCAGTCTCCAAGGGAGTTGCAAGGGGCCTCTCAGGATTCCTGCACAGTGTGAGCCGGCTCCTAAGTCCTCGTCTGGAGCCAGAGGTTTCTTCTGCACTGCTGCCATGGATGGTGGTTTTCCTCTGGAGACTCCATAGTGGAATCAGGCCTCGTTTAGCGTGGAGACATGCAAGTATGCTTTCCTCCCAAGCTGTAGGAGCAGGGTGAGGCTTCTCGCTGAGTTGACACAGGGGTCTGCGGCTTTCCCTTGAGGCTTTCCAAAAGGGCCGAAACACAGGCCACCGTTGTATGAGTCCATACTCAGAGTGACATTTGGGGAAGTACAGGGAAATGAGGTTGCTCTGAAATGGACTGAGACATTTGAGGGTCTTTTGGAATGGTGGCACGAACTCTGGAGTGCCTCTCGACTTTCCTTTGGAGAGNTGTGGACTATCTCAAAACGTGAGAGTCCTCAAAATACAGGGCAGTTAGTCTTTGTGGGCTGGGTAATTTCATAGGTTAATGAGGGGGAGGATTATTCCAACTATCTTGGGGAAAGGGTGGGGATTTCCAGGAATTGGGGCACTGCCTGCTTCTTGGCCTGTTTTGGTTAGCCTTGAAGCTATCATGGCACCTGTGAGTGTGTTGTTTAGCATGCTAATATATTACAATGCGTGTATAATGAAGCTTGGACTTCCCAGGTGACATTAGTGGTAAAGAATCTACCTGCCAATACAGGAGATGCAAGAGAGGCAGGTTTGAGCCCTGGGTCAGGAAGATTCCCTGCAATAGGAAATGGAACTCCACTTCAGTATTGTTGCCTGGAAAATTCCATGGCCAGTGGAGTCTGGTGGGCTACAGTCCATGGAACCACAAAGAGTCGGACATGGCTAAGCAACTGAGTACAGAGCATAATGGGGCTTAAATTAAGGTCTATTGGAAGATAAATCTTTCACCATTTTGAGCCTAATTCGTTCTAACCCGTTATGTCATATCCTCAATGCTATGCCACTCTTTTAAAAGTTGTTCCCTGCCCCTTTCTGTCCTGTTTCATAGGTAATCTGGATATTGCTTGACACTCTATAGACTCTACAACAGCCAGAAAAAAAACCCCTAAAAATGATTGGTGACATGAAGTGAAATTTGCTCAGTTGTGTTGGACTCTTTGTGACCCCATGGACTATACTCTCCATGGAATTCTCCAGGCCAGAATACTGGAGTGGGAAGCCTTTCCCTTCTCCAGGGGATCTTCCCAACCCAGGGATCGAACCCAAGTCTCCTGCATTGCAGGTGGATTCTTTACCAACTGAGCTTTCAGGAAAGTAGTAAATCTAAATAAGTGCTAACTCTACAATACATAATAATATATTGTGCAGATTTTACACACACACACACACATATACATCATCACCTAGAAAGTGATAAAAAGAACAACTTGGAATGTAAGAAGCCAAAGATAATTAGACTATCTGGACAGAATAACCACTCAAAATTGACAAAAAAAGGCACAACTAAGAAGCTAATAAAGGAAACAGAATTGTGAATAAATGCTTGGTTAATCCTAAACAATGTAAGATAGGAAAGGAAAAGAGACTTGAAATAGGTGGGAAAGATAAGTCCAGAAATATCATTTTATATATTATATAAACTGTATTATTATTAATTATATACTTACTGTATCATGTAACTTTTTTTAAGAGTTGGCATATAAGGAAGATCATACAGTGTTTGGCTTTCTGTGTCTGACGTATTTCATTTAGCATAATGATGTCAAGATCCATCCAGATTGTCTCAAATGGGAGGATTCCTTTTCTTTTTAATGGCTCAATAATATTCCATTGTATATAAGTGCCAAATTGTCTTTATCCATTCATCTGTTGGTGGACATTTCCGTTGTTTTCACGTTAGGATTGTAAACAAGGCTGCAGTGATCATGGTGGTGCAGGTATCTGTTCATGATAGAGGTTTTGTTTTCTTCAGATAAATAGCTAGAAGTAGAATTGCTGGGTGCCATAATGGGTCTACTTTTAGTTTTTTGAGGTACTTTCACAATATTTTCCATAGTGACTATGCTAATTTACATTCTTGCTGTATCTGCTGAGTTCTTAATTTCAGTTATTGTATTTTCCAGTTTCAGAATTTCCATCTGATTCTTTAAAAATTTTCTAGTTCTTTATAAATTAGAAATTATAAAATTTTATCTTTTCATCTAAGTTTTAAACATATTAATCAGGGTTGGTTCAAATACTATGGTAATTCTAGTATTTGGATCTCATGGTAAACTTCTATTTTTCTTTTTCTCTTAGTTTTTGGTCATTTGGGCTTTTTTTTTGGTCACTTGTTTTGGTCTCTTGGTGTTAGTAATTTTCTTTGTCAGACATTTTGTGTGAAAAATTGTAGGGATGTTCTGTGACTCTAGATATCTTCCTCCAGAAAGAATTTGATTTTCCTCAGACCGATAGTTAACATCAGAGCAGATCATCTTAATTCAGTCAGAAATTAGGTTAAAGCTGGAGTTTGTGAGGGCCGTTCTGTTTTCAGTTTTGATGATAGATCTTCCTGGCTTGTAGATAGCTGCCTTCTTGCTGTGCCCTCTCAGGGTGGAGAGAGAACTTGGCTATCTCTTACTTTTCATATAATGGCACCAGTTTTATCAGAACAGATCTTTTCAACTCACTTAACCTTGATTAGCTCTTTAAAGGCTGCATCTTCAGTACAGTAGCTTCAACACATGAATTTGAGGGGCACACATTTTAGTTCACAGTATCTGCCTATTTCATGATTTAGCAATTCCAGTGCTCAAACATACCCAGTGTAAATGTGGCACCAAAAGACAGTTAAGTGTGTCCATAGCAGTAGTTTGCATATTAACCACAAGCTGGAAGCAACCAAATAGTGCATAAATAATAGTGTCATTAAATTATGTGTGGTCATTTGCTACAATGGTCTTCTATACAGTAACTGGAATGAGTGAACTACTGCTACATGCAATCTCACAAATAAAAATTTCAGCAAAGGAAGCCAGACCCAAAAGAAAATGTATAATTCCACTTAAACAATGTTCAAAAACAGAAAAAAAAAAAAATCCATGGTGATAGAAGTCAGTATTATTATCATGTTTCAGAATTTTAAACATATTATTCAATTGAATCATGATTTCCATAGTTGCCATTACATAGGCAGGTGTAAAATTTAATACATCTTTGGAGGTAATGCTTTTTTCTCTTTCTACTTTTAAGATTTTCTCTTTGTCTTTCACTTTTGTCAATCTCACTTTGATGTTCTTCCCATGTCCACTATGCTTGGTAATCCCGTAGTTTGTCCTGTTTTTTCTTTCTTCCAGTTAAATGTTTCTATCTTCTCTGGATCCAGTATTCTGTTAAATCTATTCCTCAAGTTTCCAATTTTATGTCCACTTGGTTCTTTTTAAAATTGACTCCAATTCTCTGATGAAATTATCTACCTTTTCTGTTTTTTTTTTTCTTTATACTTTTGAACATATTAATGATAGTTATTTTGAAGTCTTTGCTTACACCCAGAAAGGACATCTCATTATGTGTGAATTTCTTCTGTGAATCTGCTTACTTTCTAGAATTTATTTGTAACCCACCAATCAATACTCACAGCACGTTCATAGTCATTTGTGAATATGTGCAGAGGGGTGAGAGGTTTGATTCATTTGGTGCACGTACTCCCAGATAAAGTAGAAAGAGGTAGTGCCCTGACTTTGTGTTTTACCTCTCATACTGTAAGCAAGTGTACTTTTTGTAATTTACTTGCTACATTTATTTTTGTGCTTTTGTGCTTTATTTGGTGACTTAGCAGTTTCAAATGATCCCCAAGCATAATGCTAAAGTGCTGTCTAGTGCTTCTAAGTGAGAAAAGGCTGTGATGTACCTCATGGAAAAAATGGGTGTGTGATACAAACTTTGGGAATAATATGTGTAGTACATGATGGAAAAGCAGCTAAAATTGTGTATTCAAAAGTATAGTGAAAAAGGATAGCACTATTGTGATGTTGGATACCAGTGAAATTTACCATCATGTTACTCAGGGTGTAACAATTAGCTAGATATAAAACACTTAGCTACTCCTGGTGGCTCACACCTTTCAAAAGGCAAGGTGGCATGAAAAATGTCAAATTTGTAGGCGAAGAAGTTCTGTAGATAAGGAGGCTGTGAAAGAATTTTAAGACACTTGCTAAATCTTACACAGGAAAAGAGTTCCGTGGAAGACCAAGTATTCAATGCCCTTGAGGCTGGCTCATTTTATAAGACTATTGTCCATCAAACCAAATAATGTAAAAGGCATTTTTGATTGAAAAAAATTACCAGAGGCTGGAAAAGAACCTATCTGCATGTTTTCACTTGGAGAACCAGTTCAGTATTCAGCACTCTCAGTGTTCATGGCAGCTTTATAGGAACAGAACTATGACAAATAATGAGGATTGAGTGTTTCTGAATCATCTATGGATCTACTTTTATAATTTATTTTTCCCTTTGGCTATTGGTTACATGATTCTATTTCTACATGCATAGTAAATTTTAATTAAATATCTTCAAATACTGTAGAGTTCTAGATGACGTTGTCTTTGACAGGTAAATTTACCCTTTCCTTTGATAGGCAAATAGTGGGGTGCTGATCTACTTAATCTAGCCACAGGTCACACAGTTCAAGCTGGGTTAGTTTTGTTAAGTCTAAGCCTCAGTCTGATTTCCTCCTATCAGGAATTTCAATCAAGAGCCTAAATTTTCTTCAACTCATTGAAGGCAGAAAATTTTACTCCACTCTCTGGATATTTGTGACTTGGCATTTTGATTCCCCACCTTTGAAGCTTCAGACTTGGCATGTCTACTGACAAGTAGACTGGTAGTAGTTTAAGGGTCCTTGAATCTTAGACTTTGTCACTTTGGCCTAATAATAACCACCAAGACTTATTCTACTAGTTTATCTGTCCCACAGAAATGTCCCTCTGCCAGATACCAAGGCTGGATTTGCAGACTGTAGAGGTGTCCAGATAAGTAAGTACTCTGGGAAAAGCAGTTGCAGATAATCAGTGTTGCCTTGCCAAGGCTGCCATAACAGTGTATCACAGACTGGGTGACTTAAATAAAAGATCTTTTTTTTTGGTCACAATTCTGGAGTCTGAGTCTCAGATGAATGTTTCAGCAGTGTTCATTTCTTTGAGGCCACTCTCCTTGGCACGTAAATGGCTGCCTTCTCACTGTTTCTTCAGTGGTCTCCCCTCTGAACATATCTGTCTCCTAATTTCCTCTACTTGTAAAAATACCAGTTACAGGACTTTCCTTGTGGTCCAGTGGTTAAGATTCCACATTTCTAATCCAGGGGGCATGGGTTCGTTCCCTGGTCAGGGAATGAAGATCCCCCTTGCTTCGAGGCATGGCCAAAAAAAAAAAAANGCTGTCAGAAAGCTTTATACATAATAACAATGGTACCTGGCACCTTATCATAGGCTTACTTAGAGTCTCAAAATTTTATGCATTTATTTATTTAATTCTTTCAACATCACAGAGTGAATGCAGTTGTTATTCCATTCTTAGAAAGTAAAACAAGATTGAAAAGCTTAAGTGCCTCACCCTAGACCATATAGCAGGAAAACAATAGAGCATATTCTCAAACCAAGGCAACCAGCCTCCAGGGTCCACATCTTAACTATCATGTGATGTAGCCTCTGGGAGGACTTTGATTCACACATTAATTCCTGTGGAAACTACTCAGAAACCTAAGAAATTGGGATAAGTTCCTTTAAGTCATCTCCAGATGAAACATTTAAATCAAAATCCAACGATAACTGAGATGGAGAAAGCCTGTTTATCAAAAATTTAGGGCAGCCACAGAGAAAATCATGTGGGCTATAACTTTCTTCTTGCTGAAGGCTCCTTTTGAATAAATCACTGCTCCCATCACTCCGGAGCAACTGGAGAAGACGTGAATGGATGCAGACATTTTCAGGATGTTAGAGGACTGTTAACATCAGTGCAGGATTCGTGACAATGTGTTGAAGGATGGTTGGCACTCGAAGGAGAGAATGGTATATGTTTCATGTTTTATGATATGTTTTGTCACTTGAAGGAATTCAGAGATGGAAGCACTTATAAAGTGAAAATGGAAGCCAACATTCTCTTCTTGTCCCTTGTGTTATTTGGAAGGTTTTAAATTTAAAAAGAGAAAATCAGAGACTAACTGTCCACAAAAGGACAAGGGAGTTGCTCCTAAGAACTGGATTGGATACAAGGGAGTAGAGAGAGCAGCAAGACTGAGTGAAAAGCTACTTGTTCGGTGAATTCACTTTCTCTTTCATTAATAATTGGGTTCCTGTCATGGAGTCTTCCTGGAGGAGGAAATGGCAACCCACTCCAGTATTTCTTGCTGGGATAATCCCGTGGATAGAGGAGCCTCATGGGCTACAGTCCCTGGAGTCGCAAAGATTTGGACACGACTGAGCAACTGAGCATGGCGTCTTCGTTTCTTTCTACAAGTCTATGCTGTTGGTCCCTTTAGACCTGCTAACCACTACTGTGTTCCTTGTTCCTAAACCAGAAGAAGCTTGACTGGATGGCACGGTCATAGGCATCACATGCATTGGACAGATGTCACCATCACAGATTTCTGCCTGTGTAGGTACAAATCAGTCCTGAATATTCATTGAAAGGACTGATGCTGAAGCTGTAACTCCAATACTCTAGCCACCTGATGTGAAGAACTGACTCATTGGAAAAGACCCTGATGCTGGGAAAGATTGAAGGCAAGAAGAGAAGGGGACAACAGAGGATAAGATGGTTGGATGGCATCACCGACTCAATGGACATGAGTTTGAGTAAACTCCAGGAGTTGGTGATGGACAGGGAGGCCTGGTGTGCTGCAGTCCATGGGGTCACAAAGAGTCAGACATGACTGAGCGACTGAACTTAGGTACCACCTACAAAGACAACCTATAAAGAACAGCCCATCACAGATTCCCTGAGTGGGGACAATGGGCAGATTAACTCTGAAGAGCAGAACAAGAAGGGACGGTAAGTTTACCCTACTGACATGGTCATTATGACTTATCTACCTAACACTGGAGTCAAGCATAGGATGCTTGAAGCACTGGTATGGTGAAGCTGGCAGAACTCTGAAAATCACCGGGGAAGGTTTATGCCAAGTGATACCCTTCATAAGTGCCATCTTATATTTTTCTTGCTGAAACCATGAGCCTCTTATTTTGTTCCTCTTCCCCTTCCTTCTTTGAATCCTTCCTTTTTTTCCTTCCTTTCCTCCTTCATCCATCCAACAGATACCTGACAAGTTTGAGAGGGGAGGCCCTCCCCTAAAATTCTGTTATATTCCTCTCTGAGAATATGGCTTGTCTGCTGCTGCTGCTGCTAAGTCGTTTCAGTCGTGTCCGACCCTGTGTGACCCCAGAGATGGCAGCCCACCAGGCTCCGCCATCCCTGAGATTCTCCAGGCAAGAACACTGGAGTGGGTTGCCATTTCCTTGTCTAGGCATGTCTAATTTGCTGTTTCAGTGGTTGATCTATGCATGTTTGAATGGCGAGAGATGATGGACTCTCAACTGGGATGTATTTCTGGGTCTTCAGCTCGTTACCTTGTGGCATCTGCTGGACTGTCGAAGAAGTCTGCTTCACTCACATGCCTGGTGTCTGGGCTGAGATGGTTGAAACATTTTGGGGGTGGACTAGCACTGCTCTTTCTGCATGTGACCAGGTTGGGTTTCTTCACAATATGATGGTGTCAGGATACTCAACCTAGATATACAATAGCTGATGCCCCCCAGACCAAAATGGATGCAGCAAAGCCTCTTAGAACCTAGATTTAGAAGTCACATGGCACCACTTCTGGTACATTCTGTGTTACACAGGGTTAGCCCCATTTCACAGTGGGATGAGACAACTTAAGGGCATAGATACCAGAAAGTGGGGTTCTTGGCGATGGGACTCCAGTCCTCAGTGATTCATTAGCTCAGAGGAAATAATGTGTATAGCAAGAAGTCTGTTTGGGTCACCCAACCAGATCCAAAGACTCCTGCCTGGGTACCTGGAGAGAAGAGAAGCTGCAGGAGCTCTAATGATGGGGGACCAAGCAGAGATGTTCTCTGGGCAAAGCAGCACATAGGTGGGGTGATTTTATTCACCTTCTGCTTGACTTGATAACAATATAGTATGGCTTGACCATCTTAAGTTCTGCAAGTCACAGTCTAGCTTTGGGCACACAGGGGACTCAATGCTTGTCACACTAGGATACCATTAGCCCACCCAAGGGGCAGAATAAACAGCCCAGGGCAGAGCAGGAAAGAAAGAACAATTTTACATTATCACACAGTGGTCAAGTTAATAGCCTGGTTAATAAGCACAAATGAGACAACCCTGGGGAGATTCCCAGACGTAAACTAGGGACACTCTATAGAGACCGGCTGGTTCCTTGTGAGTAGTTGAAGCAAAGCTAGTGAAATGTGACTTTTTGATCTTATATAAGCCGTTTAAACAAACTGGATTATGAAGGAGCAAATTAAACTTGATAACATTTTTAGTTCAAGTTTGGTACTTAATGACCTCACCCTCGGGGATTTAGCATCTAATTGGGAAAATAAAATTAATATACATTAAATAATGGCATAAGACAATATGAGAGCTGTCACCAGGGAGCCCCAAAGAAATGGCTCACGCATTAAGTTTTATAGGAATAACCTCCAAGGAAAATAAACATTCTGAGAGCTGGAGGGAACAGCAGGGCCTCCTGAAAACGGGAAACTTGATCTGTGCTCTGGAAGTTGGTAAGATTTAATTAGGCAGAGAAGAAGCAGAGAAAGGAAAAAAAAATTTAAACTAGAAACGTTTTTTAATGACTTTTGGCCCAAAACACAATTATTTTTTCTTCTAAACATTTAAAATTCTTAAACCTTAGACATTTTTAGTGTATAATGTGTGGAACTCTGCAGTTTAAAGATTAATGGGAAAACTAAATGTGGCTATAAGCAGAAAATGAAAAATCAAAAGGCAAGGAGGTATTTTGTTAATTGTTAATAAGTGGTTAATTACTTATATCTCTTCTGGGGCTTGAAAGGAAAGAATCTAGACCTGGAGTTGGCCAGATATTATCCAAACTATTCTTGGCTTGGTGGGCTGTGCAGTCTTTGTTGCAATCACTCTGCTTTGCTGTTGCGATACACAATCAGCCATAGAGGACCCATAACCAAGCAGACATGACTGCGTTTCAGTAAAACCACAGAGCCGGCTGGATTCGGCACATGAGCCAGAGCTCAATTAACCTTGCTCTAAGGTGAGGTGAGGTGAAGTCGCTCAGTCGTGTCCGACTCTTTGCGACCCCGTAGACTGTAGCCTACCAGGCTCCTCCGTCCATGGGATTCTCTAGGCAAGAACACTGGAGTGGGTTGCCATTTCCTTCTCCAATGCATAAAAGTGAAAAGTGAAAGTGAAGGCGCTCAGTCGTGTCCAACTCTTTGCGACCCCATGGACTGCAGCCCACCAGGCTTCTCTGTCCATGGGATTTTCCAGGTAAGAGTACTGGAGTGGGTTGCCATTGCCTTCTCACATGCATACACACACACACACACACACACACACACACGCACACACACATCGGACTGTTACTTAGTCATAAAAAAGAATGAAATAATGCGATTTGCAGCAACGAGTGTAGACCTAGAGATTATCACACTAAGTGAAGTAAGTCAGACAGAGAAGCCAAATGTCACAAGATATAACTTACATGAGGAATCTAAAAAGATGATACAAATTAACTTATTTGCAAAGCAGACTCACAGTCATAGAAAACAAATTTATGATTGCCAATGGGGAAAGGCAGGGAAGGGATAAAATAAAAGTTTGGAATTAAAATACACACACTACTACATATAAAATAGATAATGATATCCTACTGTATAGCACAGAGAACTATACTCACTATCTTATAATAATCTATAATGGAAAAGAATTTTGAAATATATGTATATATAATATATGTATGTATATATATATATATGTGTATATATATATATATATATATATGGCTTTCTTGGTGGCCCATCGAATCTGCCTGCAATGCAGGAGACACAGGTTCAGTTCCTGAGTTGGGAAGATCCCATGGAGGAGGGCATGGAAACCACTCCATTTTATTTTTGTCTGGAGAATCCTATGGACAGAGAAGCCTGGCAGGGTATATACACACACACACACATATATGCATGTACATATATATATGTATATATATATAATAGGAATCACTTTGCTGTACAACTGAAACTAACACAACATTGTCAATCAACTAGATTTCAATAAAAAAAAATTTAAAAAGAAGAAAAGAAGACCAGAAAAAGCTGTTCACTTAGCAGATACTTACTCTAGCTTCAGTGTGTGCTTAGCATTGTTCTGGTCAATGGGAATACAAAGCTGAACAGGTAGGTATGACCCTTCTTTCCCAGAGTATCCAATCTAGAAGAGATGCCTGGAAGTGGGAAGGAAAGATGCAATGGATATCACCTAATCTTAGAGGATGGAGGAGCCAGAAATGGCTTCCCTGAGGGAGTGAGGTTTAGTCTGAGACTGAAAGAATTCTGTTTTAGCACAGATGGTTTGTGGAAGGAAGGATGTTAAGGAGGGTAGAATTGTTCCATCTAGAAGAAACAGCTGTTTCAAACGCATCAAGGTGAGATAGAGTGTGTTTCATTAGAGAAAGTAATAAAAGTTCAGGCTGACGGCAACAGGGAGAGGGAGGGAGGACGGAATGGGGAAAGACAAAATTGGAGGTGTCGAGAAATTGGAATCACCCCAAGAAATACACAAGTGGTAAAATGTCCCTGACCCCCCTCCCCTGCCCCAGCATGAGCTCATAGCCTCTCCAGCCTCAGGATGTATTATAATCAGCCTTGTTTGGAAACAACTGAAGTTCTGCAAACAGCAAATACCTCTCAGCCAGACAAGCTTCCACTCATGAGAAGATGGTGTTAGGGCTACTCCAAGCCAATCAGCTCAAATCTGCTTCAGGGGAAAGCAGTGATTCAATTGCTCTTCCCACATACCAGGCAAGAAGAGAGTGGATTTCCACATCATTTTCAGCACTGATTAAACTGGAACCAGTGAATGCAAACCTAGAGAACATTTGGAAGTGAGCCTTTTCCATCAACAAGAATATGCAGTTGGCTGGAACTCCCCAGCCCTGGCCCATGTAGGTAAGAGAGTTTGCACTGCATTCGGATCTCCTGGAGGCAATGCCATTTCTAATCCCTGTCTTCACTGACAACAAGCATTTTCTCTATTCCACATAATTCCGATATACCATCCTTCGGCTCTAATGAACCCAGTCGTGGACTTCATTCAGTGGAAATCAATAAACCGTCAGTACATTTTAATTGCTGTAATTCTGTTGTATGTTAAAGGACCTATCACAGTGCATGAGGTACAGGGGATATCAGCAAATATTTGTTCTCTTCCTTTTCCTCCAGGCCATTCTACTGTACACAATTCTTGCCTGAAATCTCATAAAACCTCTTACTGGCCTTCCCCACTTCACCTAATACCTTGAGTGCGTCTGCACAAATAAATGCCAGGTTGGAGCAAATCCTGTCCAATAACACTGTGTAACCCAGCAGGACCCCAGGGGTCTTCCCAGGATAGGCCCTTCCCCCATATCCTCTGCTGTAGTTCTTCTCTGAAGTATCCAGATAATAGGATCTGATGCCTATTCTCTGAGTTGTTTTACAGAGGCTAAAACCCCTACAAAATGGATGAAATTAATGACTTGATGACTCTGAGCACATTGGCATCACCGACTCAAAGGACATGAGTTTGAGCAAGCTCCAGGAGCTGGTGATGGACAGGGAGGCTTGGCATGCTGCAGTCTTTGGGGTCACAAAGAGTCAGACATGACTGAGTGACTGAACTGAACTGAGCACATAGCCCCAGTACCTACTAGTGCCTGAGGATTGATAATGCTAACCCCTGTGACACCACCCTGTTACCTTACCAACAACCAATCAGATAATTGGGCACAAGCTGATCAGATATCTTGTAGCACCCCCCACCTCCCTCACCTGGCATTTAAAAAGGCTTTGCTGAAACCCATTGGGGAGTTTGGGGGTTCTGAGCACTAGCTGCCGTGGACTCTTTGTGTGTTTTGGTTGTTTGTGTCTGATTCTTTGCGACCCATTGGACTGCAGCCCACCAGGCTCCTCTGTCCATGGAATTTTTAATACTGGAGTGGGTTAGAATTTCCTTCTCCACGGGATCTTCTTGACCCAGGGATCGAACCCAGGTCTCCCGTGTCTCCTGCATTGCAGGGGGATTCTTTACCTGCTGAGCCACTGGGGAAGCTAAATATTTATTTATTTATTTGGCTATGCTGGATATTAGTTGCAGCACTTGGGATCTAGTTCCCTGACCAGGGATTGAACCCAGGCGCCCTGTATTGGGAGTACATTAGACATTGGACCGCCAGGGAAGTCCCTTGCTTGGCATCCTGCAATAAGTGTTGCACTTTCCTTCCCCACCACCAGGTGTCAGTAGACTTGCTTTACTAGAAGCGGGCAGTTCAGTTCAATCGCTCAGTCGTGTCCGACTCTGTGGCCCCGTGGACCGCAGCACTCCAGGCCTCCCTGTCCCTGTCCAAGCTTGCTCAAACTCTTGTCCCTCGAGTCGGTGATGCCATCCAACCATTTCATCCTCTGTCGTCCCCTTCTCTTCCTGCCATGCGAGCGGGCAATGGGACCCAAGCTTGGTTTGGTGACAGCACTGAAAGAAAGGTCTAACCAGAAGGAAGCAGAGGAAAAGATGAATGCCTGGCGACAAGCACGGGGAATGCCTAGCTTGGGCCCTAAATATCTGGGCTGGCCAAACATTTCGTTTGGGCTTCTCCATGCTGAAAGAACTTTCTGGCCAACCGAGTACTTCATGGGGCTTTTCACCCCATACGTTTTCTTTTTTTTTTTTTTAAGTGAAATATAGTTGATATTCAATGTTGTGTTGGTTTCAAGTATACAGCAAAGTGATTCGGTTATGCATATACATATGTCCACTCTTTTTTAGATCTTTTCCCATATAGGCCATTAAATAAGTAAGTGTGAGTGGGTTGCCATTTCCTTCTCCAGGGGATCTTCCCAACCCAGGGACTGAACCTGGGTCTGCCGAATTGCAGGCAGATTCTTTACCACCTGAGCCACCAGCGGAGCCCCTATACGCCATTACTCTCCTATGTGTTCTACTGTGGGACTGAGTTTGCAGAGACAGCTGAGCTGGACCTGCTCAGTTTCCCTTCCCTCTGTGGCCACAGGAAGCATCACTCCAAAGACCCAGGCTCACCCCCTAGTAACATGTGGCCCTTGATGTCATACTCAGGCGCATTCTGCAAACAGCCCCCTTAAGCAGCACAGAGGGGCAGGGAGGTGCTAATGTGTGGGGGCTATAACTCTGCTCCCAGGTTAAAGCAGAAAGCAAATGACACATATGTTTATCTCCCTGCCACGAGCACCAGGTAAAAAAAACAAGTTTCTCCATGCCACCAACCTTCGAATAGACTGGAGAGAACTACATTTGAAATGATCAATAGAAAACCATTGGGAAGAGAGTGAAATTGGAATTCTAACCCTGTGGCTTCCTCTCTTTGGCAAGAGATCTTGGTGACATTACACCAATTTTGTTTCTCTATTTCCTTGTCTCCCTCATGAGGATCCTGCCCCAGCTGAGGCTGGAGCTTCCTTTCAGCTCTAAAAGGAAACGTTCCCTTGGCAACTTTGGAGTGAAGAGGAAAGAGGGCAGGATGGGGAGGGAGGAGCTTGGATTCCTACCCCCGTTCTGCCACCAATCAGTTGCATGGCTTTGGATAAATTAGTTTTTTGAGAACCAGTTCCTTTACCTACAAAAAGAGAGGGATAGGTTTGATCACCTCCAAGTTTTATTAGTGAGTGATACAAAAAGGCTTGCTCTGGGCTTCCAGGAGTTCACAGAGGTCAGGTATCCAAATGTGTGTCTGAAAAGAAGAAAGGCTTTGAGCTGCCAGGGAGGGCAGAAAGGATCGCCTACTCATTTTACTGTCTCTGGCCGTCTGACATCTATCTGCCTTGTGTTTCCCTGGAAATTGTTTCCTTTATTTTTGTCTTACGGTAAAAGTTAGAAAAGTTCTAAGGCAGAGAAAAGCAAAAAAGAAATAACCTACCCTGTAATCTATCCCATCCCTTAAAGATACTCATAGTTACATTTTGTTTTATGTTCTATGAACCTGTTTTTCAGTATTTCCAAGTAAGAGTCATCATTTACCCAGGATCCTCTATCCATGGAATTCTCCAGGCTAGAATACTGGAGTGGGTAGCCATGCCCTCCTCCGNATCCCTTAAAGATACTCATAGTTATATTTTGTTTTTATGTTCTATGAACCTGTTTTTCAGTATTTCCAAGTAAGAGTCATCATTTACCCAGGATCCTCTATCCATGGAATTCTCCAGGCTAGAATACTGGAGTGGGTAGCCATGCCCTCCTCCGGGGGATTTTTCTGATCCAGGGATCGAACTCATATCTCTGGTATTAGAGGAAGATTCTTTACCATCTGAACCACCAGGGAAACTCCTATCATTTACCCAAATCATCCCTAATTTTTGGCTTTCTGGGGTCAGTTTTTCATTTAATTTACAAATAAAGTAACTCACTTTCCTTGTGTTAGTTCTGCATAACAAATCATCACACATTTAGGAGCTGATAACCATACCAGGCACAGTATGGTCGAGAACCCTGCTCAAGCTTTTATGGGGCTGAAATCAAGGCATTAGCTGGGTCATGTTCCATTCCGGAGGCTCTGGGAATGAAGCCACTCCCAAAGTCATTCAGGCTGTTGGCTGAATTCAGGTCTTTGCAACTGTAGGGCTGATGCCCCTGCTTCCTATTGTCTTTCAACCAAGGACTGCTCTCAGCACCAAGAGGCTGCCTGTATCCCTCACCTTGTCTGTCTCCTGTTAAACAATAATCAGTATCAAGATTGTTAGGCAAAGAACAAAGAATTTTATTTGCTGCTGCTGCTCCTTAGGCCTTTAGTCACATCTGACTCTCTGCAGTCCCATGGACTGTAGCCTGCCAGGGCTCCTCTGTCCATGGAATCTTTCATGCAAGAATACTGTAGTGGCTTACCATTTCCTACTCCAGGGGATCTTCCCAACCCAGGGATTGAATTCGCATCTCTTGCATCCCCTGCATTGGCAGGCAGAATCTTTATCACTAGTGCCACCTAAAAAGCCCAAACTTTATTTGAGGTCCTTTGTTGGACAGGCCTTTATTGGCAAAGTAATGTCTCTGCTTTTTAATGTACTGTCTAGGTTGGTCATAGCTTTTCTTCCAAGAAGCAAGCGTCTTTTAATTTCATGCCTGCAGCCACCATCTGCAGTGATTTTGGAGCCCAAGAAAATAAAGTCTATCACTGTTTCCATTTTTTCCCCATCTATTAGCCATGAAATGTTGGGACTGGATGCCATGATCTTAATTTTCTGAATGTTGAGTTTTAGGCCAGCTTTTGTACTCTCCTCTTTCACGTTCATCAAGAGGCTCTGTAGTTCCTCTTCACTTTCTGCCATTCAGTTCAGTTCAGTTGCTCAGTCATGTCCGACTCTTTGTGACCCCATGAATTGCAGCAAGCCAGGCCTCCCTATCCATCACCAACTCCCGGAGTTCACCCAAACTCATGTCCATTGAGTTGGTGATGCCATCTAGCCATCTCATCCTCTGTCATCCCCTTCTCCTCCTGCCCCCAATCCCTTCCAGCATCAGAGCATTTCTGCCATTAGGATGGTTATCTGAGTATCTGAGGTTATTGATATTTCTCCCAGCAATCTTGATTCCAGCTTGTGCTTCATCCAGCCTGACATTTCACATGATGTACTCCGCATATAAGTTAAATAAGCAGGGTGACAATATACAGTCTTGATGTACTCCTTTCCCAATTTGGAACCAGTCTATTGTTTCATGTCCGATTCTAACTGTTTGAGGTTCTAGGAATTGCCATTTGGGAAGACACAGATTTGGGTATAACTGAGTGTTCCAAGGGAGCATTGAGCCATCAGAGAAGTCCTGAGAAATGATGAGTCTCTTCATCCTTTGAGAGTGAAGGAAACTCCTGTCCCAGGTCACCAGAGGAAAGGAAAACTGTAACATTCAGAGAAACTCTTCTTTGAAAGAGAACCGCTCATTTACATTAATATGAAAAATAGAACTTCCCTGGTGGCCCAGTGGTTAAAAATCTGCCTGACAGCTTCTGCAGACACGGGTATGATCCCTGGTTTGGAAGATCCCAGAAGCCGAGTGGCAACTAAGGCCACGTGCTGCAGCTACTGAGTGTGTGCTCTACAGCCCGTGTTCCCCAACAAGAGAAGCCTTGTTTTGGCAATTGCAGAGATTTCCCACTGCAATGAGAAGCCTCCCCATCGCAACCAAAGAGTAGCCCCCACTCACCACAACTAGAGAAAGCCTGCGCAGCAAAGAAGACCCAGCACAGTCAAAAATAAATAAAAATTTTTTTAAAATATGAAAAACATGTTTAGCTTTCTATTGTCCTGATTTCCATTTGTGATTAATATTGTTTTGGAAAGACCCATTTGAAAGTCATTATCGTTGTTTATTTACTCATCTCTTTCCTCCCAGAGAATCCTTAAGCAACCCAAAGACCAGGAAACTAGAAATAAGAGTTATTATTGTTATTTTGCTGATCCTGTAGATATAGATGGAGTTCTTAGGCATGGTTCAAGGTCAAATTTCTTGTGCTCCCCTCCCCACAGCCACTCTGTAAGAGGAAGCTAATGTGTGGGAAGCAGACAAGAGAAGACTGATCTACCCTTTGCTACAACAACATCAAAGGTCTCTGTTAACTTTCCTTCTTCCTCCTTCCTGTTATAATAGAAACTTCACAGTTCATTGGGTTGTGTAGAGTATTTGGCAGAAAATGTAGTTTGAGCTGCATCTTGGTGTAATAATAATAGCTACCATTTATTGGGAGCTTACTCCACACCAGGCACTTGGCCAAGTGTTTTATATGTGTTATCTCATTGAATTCTCACAACAATTCTTTGAGGTAGGCACTCTTGCTCTTTCCATTTTATGCAAGGTAAACTGGAGTGTCAAGAGGTTAATCAGTTTCCCTAGGTTCATGGAGCCAGAAGGCAGTGGAGTCAGTTTTGAACACAGATCTCTCTGACTCTAAAACCACTTCCTGCAGCCACTACACCAAGGAGCCCCAACTTCTGAGACCGAGTCCCTGGTGGCACACTCTGTGTACAGTCCACCTGCTCCCAAGATGCCAGAAGGAAACAGCCCCTCTTCTTAAGGACACCGTAGAGATTTTTTTTAAATTCAAATTAATGTCTATTGGAGTATTGTTGCTTTACAATGTTGTGCTAGTTGCCACTGTATAGCAAAGTGAATCAGCTATACGTACACACACACACACACACACACACACACACACACATGCAGCATGAAATTAAAAGACGCTTACTCCTTGGAAGAAAAGTTATGACCAACCTAGATAGTATATTCAAAAGCAGAGACATTACTTTGCCGACTAAGGTNTTAATTGCTTTAGGACATTCTGTCTAATCCCCCATATCCTTACTTAAAGCATTTTACAGCTCTGATGAAAATTTAGATTCCTTTTGGCCTGGAAAAATTAGATAGCTTTGGTTTTCAAAAGAGATTTTCAAGTTTTTGCTTAAGGAAAAAAAAAAACAAAAAACATCATGGAAACATCTACAGGGGCTGTTTGCCATGGTTACCATAAAGGCGATACAACTCCAGAAAAGATGGACATTAAAAGCTGGGACACCCTGGGGAAAAGACATTTCTCAGACAGTGATGGTCACTAATTACTCAGCACTTCATCTATTTCAGGCTCAATTCTTTCCACTTTTAACATATGAATACACCCAATAGTGCAACGAGGTCAATGCTACAAATATTTTGATTGCACAAATAGGAAAATGGAAGCAGAGAGAGGAGAAGCATTTTTCCTAAGGTTTCACAGCCATTAAGTGGGGGAGCTGGGATGAAACCAGATTGGTCCCAGGGACCATGCATTCCATTCTGTACGGCCTCCAGTACCACGAAGAACAAACAGGACATGGTGACTCCATTGGGAAGATCCTGATGGGTTTCAATTCTCTCTCCTGTAAACTCCCCCCTTGGCTTTTTTTCTTTTCTCTAAGAAATTATTTTTTTTTAATGTGGACCATTTTTTAAGTCTTTATTGAATTCATTACCGTCTTGATTTTGTTTTACATTTCAGTTTTTTGGCCACAAGGCATGTGGGAGCTTAGCTCTCGATCAGGGATCAGACCTGGACCCTCTGCATTGGAAGGCAAAGTCTTAACCACTGGATCACCAGGGAAGTCCCTCTCCATTAGATTCTTGGAGACGATGTTTATCATATCACTAATAGTTACTAATATTGTTGCAGGAAGGGAGACCCCTTCCAGGGCCCGAAACTGGGCTCTTGTCTAACACTCAGAAATGAATTGTCTGGGCAGACACACGTGCTGACAAAGCAAGAGATTTTATTGGGGAAGGGCACCCAGGCGGAGAGCAGGAGGGTAAGGGAACCCAGAAGAATCACTCTGTCACATGGCTTGCAGTCTCGGGTTTTATGGTGATGGATTAGTTTCCGGGTTGTCTTTAGCCAATCTTCTGACTCAGAGTCCTTCCTGGTGGTGCACGCCTTGTTCAGCCAAGATGAATGCCAGAGAGAAGGATTCTGGGAAGTGGTCAGACATGTGGTGTCTCCTTTTGACCTTTCCTGAACTCTTCCGGTTGGTGGTAGCTTATTAGGTTCGTGTTCCTTACCAGGACCTCCTGTCATAAAGCAGCTCATGCAAATGGCTACTATGGTGCCTGGCCAGGGTGGGCAGTATCAGTCAGTGTGCTTCCCCTAACAATATCAGCTTTGTATTTTTAAGGTGATGCTTGACTTGTAAGATAAGAGTGCCAAGGACATAAATGTAAATACAGCAAAAACCACCAAGCCCTGAAAATTCCACTGATGGGCTTTCGGTCAAGACAAGTTGGAGTTTATATCACTTTTCTGCCACTTAATTAGGGGTTTTCCTGGTGGCTCAGATGATAAAGACTCTGTCCCCATTGTGGGAGACCTAGGTTCAATCCCTGGGTCAGAAAGATCCCCTGGAGAAGGGAAACTGGAGCTATGCACTCCAGCATTCTTGCCTGGAAAAGTTCATGGGTAGCAGAGCCTGGCAGGCTACAGTTCATGGGGTCGCGAACAGTCAGAAATGACTGAGTGACTAACACACACATAGTACATAGCGGGCTTCCCAGGTGGTAAAGAACCTGCCTGTCAATGCAAGAGACTCAGGTTTGATTCCTCGGTCAGGCAACCCACTCCAGTATTCTGGACTGGAGAATCCCATGGACAGAGGAGCCTGACAGGCTACAGTCCATGGGATCACAAAGAGCCAGACATGACTGAAGTGACTTAGCATGTACACATAGTACATAGCACACTCTCCCATACCTCATAGGGCCTCAATAATGCATTGAAAATACTTTCAATAATCATTTTATTTTGTAGATTAAAAAAATAGCTGCAAAAAATAAAAAATAGAGAGCCTAGCTGATGTATTTGGCAGCTGAAAATCAGGCATATAATTTTTGTTAGCTATTTCTCAAAAATGGGAGTCTACTCTTACAAAGAGGGGAAAAATAGTAAGCATTTCATATGGCTTACTGAAAAGCTTTGGCAAACTGTGAAGCCTGTGGCACCTCTAGATAAGGACCAGAGCTAAGCAGTGAAAATTCATTTGAAGGTCAGAAAAAAGGGCCCATGTAAAAAGGTTAAAAAATATTGGGATTAGTTAGCCTAGAAAGGAAAAGATGACACAGCCACTTAATTACTGTCTTCATCCCTTCGCTAAATGAAGTGATCGCCTCCATCTCTACTAATGAGAAAACTCAAGAAGCTGACTTAAAAAGAATGCCAAGGATATGTATGCACGGTGCTTGGGGTATTTTTATTTTATAAAGTACACTTAAAAGGTTGGCTTCTCAGGTGGTGCTAGTGGTAAAGAACCTGCCTGCCAATGCAGGAGACATAAGAGATGAGGGGTCGATCTCTGGGTTGGGAAGATCCCCTGGAGGAAGGCATGGCAACCGACTCCAGTATTCTTGCCTGGAGAATCCCATAGGAGCCTGGCAGGCTATAGTACAAAGGGTCATGAAGAGGCGGACATGGCTGAAGCAACTGAGCATCCACGCACACACACTTAAAAGGTTACCTGCAGGGATTCTAGAAATGTCTGTCCTGGAGAGCCTATCTTTCAGGTGTGACATACCTGGAATATGGAGACCAAGAGGGAAGATTTATTACCTCTCCATGAAGAATGGTTGAAACTGAAAGCAAGTGAAAGTCACTCAGTCGTGTCCAACTCTTTGCAACCCCATGGACTATACAGTCTATGGAATTCTCCAGGCCAGCATTCTGCAGTGGATAGCCGTTCCCTTCTCCAGGGGATCTTCCCAACCCAGGAATTGAACCCATGTCTCCTGCATTGCATGTGTATTCTTTACCAGCTCAGCCACCAAGGAAGCCCAAAAGCATGTTGGGTGTCCCTTGAGCTTTCAAACTTTTTATAATTTTATTTATTTATTTTTGGCTATGCTGAGTCTTTATTGCCGTGAGGGCTTTTCTCCAGTTGTGGTGGGCAGACTTCTCATCGTGGTGGCTTCTCTTGTTTCAGAGCACAGGCTATAGGGCTTGTAGGCTTCAGTAGTAGCAGCACATGGGCTCAGTAGTTCCTGCTCCAGGGCCCTAGAGCACAAGCTCAATAGTTACGGTGCATGGGCTTAGTTGCTCCACAGCATGTGGGATCTTCCCTGATCAGGGATCCAACCCTTATCTCTTGCATTGGCAGGCAGATTCTTTACCACTGAGCCACCAGGGAAGCACCTCTTAAAATTTTAATTCCTTCACTTTGAGCCTGACTCTCCATCTTCCAAGTGTCTTTGCTGATGCCATTGTGTTAAACCCAATTATGGGGACTATCTTAGGAAGCTATTTCTGCTGCAGAGCCGTGGAGGAAATAAAAGGTCAGCTCTCAAAAGCCCAGTTGGGAGCCAGCTCTGCTTCTTTTGGACCTTCCAAACTTTCCATTAGAGGGGCAGTGATCTCAGCCATTTACCAGCATGGGCAGCTGGGGCTGTGATTAGATGAAATGCTATTAGAGGGCTGGGTTAAAATTTAGGCACAAAGGAGGAGGATGTGTGTTGGAGGGTCGTGATCTTTCTATATACATGGGAAGAGGAGAGACCTGGAAAATCCTCAGTCTTAATATTACATCCTCAAATACCCCCACAGGAATTATGAATTTGCAGATGGCTTCTTTATGTGTGTATTTATTTTTAAATCTTTGTTTTTACATTTTTTTAATTAAAAAAATGTTTTTCGGCTGCACCACATGCTAGGTGGAATTTTAGTTCCCAGACTAGGGATCAAACCCATGCCCCCTGCATTGGAAGCAGAGAATCTCAACCACTGAACTGCCAGGAAATTCCCAGAGATGGTTTCTTAATAGTGACTGTGTATATGGGTAGGGATTCATTTTAGATGTTTGGGGCTCCCTTTCCTTAGACGGAAACTTCCCCCCTTTTTATCTTGTCTACTTCCCATTGATGGTGTGCATGCTCAGTCATGTCCAACTCTTTGCAACCCCATGGACTGTAGCCCACCAGGCTCCTCTCTCCATGGGATTTTCCAGGCAAGAATACTGGAGTGGGTTGCCATTTCCTTCTCCAGGGGATCTTCCTGACCCAAGGAGGGAGCCTGCATCTCCTCTGTCTCCTGCATTGGCAGGTGGATTCTTTACCACTGAGCCATCTGGGAAGCCCAATTTGTGGCACCCTATCCCCTTAACAGGGTTTCTCAGATGGCTCAGCAGTGTGTGTTTGATCCCCAGGTCAAGAAGACCCCCTGGATGAGGGCATGGCAACCCACTGCAGTTTTCTCCAGTATTCTTGCCTGGAGAATCCCATGGACAGAGAAACCTGGCAGGATATGGTCCACAGGGTCACAAAGAGTGGACACAACTGAAACGACTCAGCCCATCCTTTTAATGTGCCATCGCTTCCCCAATAATTATCCTCTCCTCCTCTCTTTGGCTTCAGGGCAGAGTTGTCAGTCATTGGATTCGATCTGTCCAATTCCCTGCTGTGTTGGGAACCAGGGATGGAGTTTAAGTCCCTTTATTGGAGAAGAAAAAGAAAAGAAGATTTTGCTATTGTCTGGCTGTAAAACAGAGTAAATACAAAACATCCAAATTCGGAAAAGTCAACACTAGCCATCTTTTAGCGTGTTTCCTAGTTATTCTGTTAACAGTCTCCTTTTGTTTCTGCTCCACAGTTTTCTTTCCAAATGTTTTTCTCATTAGCTTAGAGCCTGCATATGTTTTGTTTTAAGAAGGGATATGGGCATGTTCGAAGGCCCAGGATTACTCTAACTCACATCAGCAATAATTAGATGAAGTGATGGGGATTGGGAAGGGAGTGGAGAAGAACAGTAGGTGGCAGAGGAGTCACTTTGCTTTCACAACTTGAGCCACCTGGAAACCCGTGTATTTATTTACATATATATTCACATAAATACATGCATTCCCAGATGGCTCAAATTTATGTATATTTATATGGGCTTCCCTTGTGGCTCCGCTGGTAAAGAATCTGCCTGCAATGCGGGAGGCCTGGGTTCTATCCCTGGGTTGGGAAGATCCCCTGGAGAAGGGAAAGGCTACCCGCTCCAGTATTCCAGCCTGGAGAATTCCATGGACTGCATAGTCCATAGGGTCACAAAGAGTCGGACACAACTGAGCGACTTTCACATATTCATATATACCATGTCTTCTTTATCCATTCATCTGTTGATGGACATTTAAGTTACTTTCTTATCTTAGCTATTGTAAATAGGAAATATAATCACTAATATTGTAACAATTTTGTATGGTGACAGATGGTAACTGGACTTACTGTAGTGATTTTTCATAGTGTATAAAAATATTGTATCACTATGTTTCACATCTGAAACTAATATAATATTGTGCACTAATTGTAACTTAGTAATAATAATAACTCCCCTTTCTGAAGAATGCAGTGAAAACTCAGCTGTCTCCACAGGCCAGGCAGGTAACACCAGTGAAGAAAGCCTCATGGACCAGTTGAGTGCTTGCCTGCGGACAAGGGACAGCATCACTAGCCACCTTTACTGCCTAGGCAGGACCACATTGCCAGATCTTCCAGCTTTTCAAAAAAGACCAGAACTCTAACTTTCTTGTTAGATCTCCTAGCTTTGTTGCTAACATTTGCTTGCTTGTTTTGCTTTAATCTTGATAACTAATTCAGAAAAAAAAAAATTAAGTGCTTTGCAATTAATATATATATTTATATAAATATATATATATTTAATTTTTATGGGAGTAGAATTGCTTTAAATGTGTGTTAGAATCAGTTATATATATATATATATATATATGTCTGTGCTCAGTGGCTCAGTCACGTCCAACTCTTTGTGACCTCATGGGCTGTATTCCACCAGGGTCCTCTGTCTATGGGATTTTCCAANGGGAGTAGAATTGCTTTAAATGTGTGTTAGAATCAGTTATATATATATATATATATATATGTCTGTGCTCAGTGGCTCAGTCACGTCCAACTCTTTGTGACCTCATGGGCTGTATTCCACCAGGGTCCTCTGTCTATGGGATTTTCCAAGCAACAGTACTGGAGTGGGTTGCCATTTCCTTCTCCAGGGGGTCTTCCCAACCCAGGGATCAAACCCACATGTTCTGTGTCTCTTGCATTGGCAGATGGATTCTTTACCCACCTGGGAAGCTGATATATATGTGTGTGTGTGTGTGTGTGTAATCTGTATGTATACCTGGGATTTCTTTGGAAGGAATGATGCTAAAGCTGAAACTCCAGTACTTTGGCCACCTCATGCGAAGAGTTGACTCATTGGAAAAGACTCTGATGCTGAGCAGGATTGGGGGCAGGAGGAGAAGGGGACGACCGAGGATGAGATGGCTGGATGGCATCACGGACTCAATGGACGTGACTCTGAGTGACCTCCGGGAGATGGTGATGGACAGGGAGGACTGGCGTGCTGCAATTTATGGTGTCGCAAAGAGCAGGACATGACTGAAGGACTGAACTGAGCTGAACTGATATATATATATATATATAAAATCAGCTGTATACATATATCCTCTCTTAGGATTTCCTTCCCATTTAGGTCACCACAGAGCATTGAGTAGAGCTTCCTGTGGTATATGAGGTTCACATTCATTATCTATTTTATACAGAGTGTCAATAGTGTATACATGTCAATCCCAATCTCCCAATTCATCCCATCCCACTTTCTCTCTTGGTATCCATAGATTTGATCTTTGTGCCCATGTCTTCATTTCTGCTTTGGATGAAGATCACCTCTACCATTTTTCTAGATTCCACATATATTTGTTAATATACAGTATTTGTCTTTCTAACTTACTACCCTCTATAATAGTCTCTAGGTCCATCCATGTCTCTACAAATGACACAATTTTGTTCCTTTTTATGACTAATATTCCATTGTATATACACACCACATCTTCTTTATCCATTCCTCTGTTGGTGGACACTGAGGTTGCAATGATATTGAACTATAGATTTGTCAGATGTTACCATTGGAGGAAGCTTGGTGAAAGACTCTGCACTGTTCATGTAACTTCCAGTGAATCTATAGGGATTTCAAAATAAAAGTATAAAAGTGAAAGAAAGTGGCTCAAAACAACATACTCTGCAAATAAAACTAGATTGGGCAGTTTATCCTACTCTCTCCTCCAGTTCTGAGAGGGATTCCTTCTCTAGAGTTATAACTGGAGAAGACAGTACTAAATCTGCCATGGGAGGACTTCTGATCAAATGTCTTTTCTTTTGAGACAAAAAAAAATTTCAGGGGTGGGGGGAAGTTCACTGGGTTTCCCTGGTGGCTCAGCGGTAAAGAATCTGCCTGCAATGCAGGAGATGTGGGTTCCATCCCTTGGTCAGGAAGATCCCCTAGAAGAGGACCTGGCAACCCACTCCAGTATTCTTGCCTGGAGAATCCCATGGACCAAGAAGCCTGGTGGGCTACAGTGCATAGGGTCACAAAGAGTCGGACATGACTCAAGCAACTGAGCATGTGCACGTGTACTGGAGAAAGGTAGAAAACATAGTTACTGGGATTCCAGCTACTCCAAAGATTTTTTTCTTTTACTTTTATTTTTGTTAACACCAAACCATTTTCTATTGAGAACCCACTCCAGTATTCTTGCCTGGAGAATCCCATGGATGGAGAAGCCTAGTAGGCTGCAGTCTATGAGGTCGCAAAGAGTCGAACATGACTGAGCGACTTCACTTACTTACTACTTATAGCCAATTAACAATGTTGTGATAGTTTCAGGTGTGTGTTGAGGTTTTTTTAAATCAAGGCTGATTGCCAAATGTGACTTTAACACTAGGGGAACGGAAGAGATCTTACTAACCTTCTTTAGAAAATGTTTGCTCTGAAGAGGGTTGTGAAGTGTTGCACAGACCAATGAATTCACTGACTCAGGAGAGTCAGTGCCCCTGAGTTTGGATTCCAGTTTGATTCCTTAGAGGCTGGAAAGTCTTGAGTAAGACTGCTCCATCTCATTCTCCATTATCTGTAAAATGGAGATGATGTAATTTCTCCCTCCCAAGGCTGAGATAAAATCAGATAAATAATGCATGATGGGGATTTCCCTGGCAGTCCAATGGTTAAGACCCTGTGCTGCCAGCGCAGGGGGAAGGGGTTCAATCACTGGTCAAGGAACTGAGATCCCACATGTCACGTGGTGGGGCCAAAACCAAAAAAACAGTTGAAATAAAGCCAGAGACTCAGCATCTTTAAAAAAAAAATGCATTGTGAAAGCATTTGATAACCTTCCTTCAAAGAAGCAAACAAACATAAATGGTACAAGTTGTTTTGTTGGTACATGGTGGGATATAGTCATAATGATCAATTTTATGCTCTGGTAATCAACTCCCCATGTTCCCAAGCCCCTTATTTTTATTTAGTTCATGGGCATTCATTGTTCACACAAGAAAATAAAACTTCTACCCATTGCCTTGTTCTGTGACTTATATGACACACCTGGGAAAGTTTAACATTAACAAAATGCCATGCATCATAAACCACTCACTAATGCCCCTTCATTATTCTTCTCAGACCTGTCTTTATGCATTTTTCTCCCTCTTGACATTATTTTCTGTCGTTTATGGAATAACCTGAACATCAATCTTGTTTAAGGGCAGTTTCCTTCTCATACAATAGTAGGAGCCCAGCCCAGAAGTCCAACTACTTATGTAAAGTATTTCTTGGCCTGGAGAAGCAAGAGTCATTCATATCATGGCTATCTGCCAAGATTTTAAGTTTTATGCAACTTGTCTTAGAAGGAAGATAACCTCCTCTCTCCTTTGTGAAGACCAGTCTGTTTCCTTTACATTTTTGTTCACTAGGATGTAAAGAAAAAATGTAAGGTCTCATATGTCTTATGGAAGCATTTTCTTGATTTCTCCAGTGTGTTCTGCGGTTGATGTTCCTTTGCTCTCCAGTGTTACCACCTGGCCTTCTTAGTTTCTCTAGCATATAAAAATACTTGTAGATAGCCACACAGAGAAGTATTTCTTTATCTCTGTGCTTTCACTGGAGCAGTCTTTCTTTACCTGGTTGACATCTGAGGATGCCTAAAGATTCAGGGACAGATGTATCTTCTCCAGAAAGACTTCAAAAAAGTCCTAGAGTTGGGTTCAGTGTGGCTCAGATGGTAGAGAATCAGCCTGCAATGCAGGTGACCCGGCTTTGATCTCTGGGTCAGGAAGATCACCTGGAGAAGAAATGGTTACTCCAGTATTCTTGTCTGGAGAATCCCATGGAGAGAGGAGCCTGGCGGGCTACAGTCCATGAGGTCACAAAGAGTCAGACACGACTGAGAGACTTTCACTTTTGTTTCATTTTTCCCCTCATGCAGATTTCTGTTCTTTTTCACCTCCTTTCCATTTGTCTATCTATCTATCTTTTTATCTATGTATCTTTCCCTCCATCTTTCTATCTATGTTTACTTTGAAATTGCTTTCAGGAAGGGTATATTATTTCCTTTCTTTATTTTTCTTTCCATCTTAATTATTGCCATTGTGTCTGTCCTGTCTACAAGGAATCTGGACTCTTCCTGATGCATGTTTGTATCTCTAGAACCTAGCATGATCTTGGCACAAAGGAGGTTCTCAGGAGATGTTTGTTGAGAGAGAGTTTTGTGGAGATAAAGGCTGATGTCCTTTCCCCTTCATTACTGAAAACCAATTTCTACAGCAGTCCCTGGATCACAGTAGTTAGTAAATATTTGTAGAAGGAACAAGGGAAGGAAGAAAGGAATGCATGCAAATTGGCTTATGTATTGGTGATGGTGGAAAGGGAGTATTAGTTTCAGGTCAATTTGAAATCATTTTACCCTCTATGCCTTTCCTATAATGGAACCCTGGGTCTTCATTATCATTCAGGGCATAATATAAAATAATGAAGCCAGGTGACTTGGATGCAAATTCTGACTCCACCATGNATGGTGGAAAGGGAGTATTAGTTTCAGGTCAATTTGAAATCATTTTACCCTCTATGCCTTTCCTATAATGGAACCCTGGGTCTTCATTATCATTCAGGGCATAATATAAAATAATGAAGCCAGGTGACTTGGATGCAAATTCTGACTCCACCATGTATCAGTTGTGTGACTTTTGGCTAGTTGCTGAACCTCTTTGGGCTACATAATATATCCTAGATGATATACAATATTATCCAGAAGGATAAAGGAGCTTCCCTGGTAGCTTAGCTGGTAAAGAATCCACCTGCAATTCAAGATCTGGTTCCATTCCTGTGTCGAAAAGATCCCCTGGAGAAGGGATAGGCTACCCACTCCAGTATTCTTGGGCTTCCCTGGCAGCTCAGCTGGTAAAGAATCTGCCTGCAATGTGGGAGACATAGGTTCGATCCCTGGGTTGGGAAGATATGAAGGATAATAATATTACCTCCTGAACAAGTAATGATTTAGTGAGTACAAAAAAGACATATAGAATATTGCCTGGCACATAGCAAGTACTCATTGTAAGTATTATTATTGCCTATATAAACTAGAGTGCAGGTTTACTCACATATTTACAACATTTGCTGGGCACCTACTATGTGCTTGACACTGAGTTAAACCCTATGGAGGCAAATATGGAAGAACTAATTTGATCTTTTTCTGCAAGTCACTCATAGTCTATAAAACCAAAAATCTAATTTGGTGTTACACGTTCATTGAGGCACACAAAACCACAATGAAACATTACCTTCCACCTGAAAGGATAGCTATCATCAGAAAGACAAGTGATAAATGCTAGCGTGAATGTGGAGAAAAAGGAAAACGTGTGCACTGTTGGTGGGACTGTAAATTGGCACAGCCACTGTGGAAAGTGGTATGGAATACCCAAATTAAACAGCCATGAAACTTACCTGGCAGTCCAGTGGTTAAGACTCTGTGCTTCAAGAAGCACAGGCTCAAGGCTATCTACCCTCCTTTTTTTTTCTCTTCCAGTTTTATTGAGATGTTATTGACATGCAGCACTGTATAAGTTTAAGACGTAACAGAATAATGATTTGACTCACCAGGAAATGATGACCACAATAAGTTCAGTGAACATCCATCATCTCATACAGATGCAGTATTTAAAAAACAGGAAAAAAATTTCCCATGTGATGAGAACTCTTAGGATTTACTCTCATAACAATTTCATATATAACATAGAGCAGTGTTAGTTATATTTATCATGTTGTACATTACATCCCTAATACTTATTTATCTTATAACTGGAAGTCTGTACCTTGACTACTTTCATCCAGTTCCCCTTCCCCTCAACTCCTGCCTCTGAAAACCTTATCTGATCACTTTTTTCTATGAATTCATTTGTTTGATTTTGAAGCATAACTGACCTACATTATGTTAGTTCCTGGAAGGGTAATGAACCTTAAACGAGGAAACAGTGCTTCCAAGGTGAGTTTGGAAGGAGACCACCTGTTCACAGGAGCCTCTGGCTCCCAGAAATAACCATCATTGCCTTTACTCTTTGAGGTCTTTTGAAAGTCAGTGAGAAGTGAGTTTTCCTGCTCATGGTGGAGAATTTTCTTTGGAGTGGGTTTCCTGGAAGCAAGTTTGGAAGTATCCTATTGAGAACTTTGCACACATACTCTGGCCTTTGATTTCAGTGCAAAAGGAGATGGGAGGGTAATTTTTTGGAGTCTGCCCTAAATGTTAGGTTGGCCCCCATCATTATGCCTCTTGCTGTGTGCTCCACTGTAATTATCAGCCCTCTCGCAGCTCCCAACCTCACAAAGGACCCCTTTGAAGCTGCCCAAGGCACAGGCTGGGTCTGTCAACTTCTTGCTTCCCCACGCCCATGATGAAATGAGAGGTGGACAGAATGGACTCTTCAGAAGGAGGTTAGATAACCAGAGGCCGTCTGTGCCCCTGCTCCAAGGCAGCCTACAAATGTCCCTTGTCTGTCTTCCCTGCTCATGACTCCTTGATGGCTCCAGCTGTTGAACCAGAGTCACTTCTGAGGTTACCTATTGAGGCTATCTCAGCTTCACAGAATAGGAGAAGAGAAAGAAACCAGCATCATCCTTCAGTGTGGCCGCTGAAGCTTCTAGTAGGAGAGCCTTTCAGAGCTTTTCCAGATGGTACCTCATGTTTAACAAACTGGTGGTTAAGTCAGTAAAGAATCTGACTGCAGTGCAGGAGACCAACTGCAGGGTAGGAGACCTGGGTTCAAGCCCTGGGTTGGGAAGATCCCCTGGAGAAGGAGTTGGCAAACCACTCCATGCTGGAGTTGAAATCCCTTGGACAGGGGAGCCTGGCTGGCTGCAGTCCATGGAGTCACAAGAGTCGGACATGATTTAGCAACTAAACACCACTACCTCATGGTGCTTAAGGCTGATGAGTGTGAGATTCATTGGCACCCATCATGGACCCAGATGATAGGAATGTAAGTCTATCTGTNGGGAGCCTGGCTGGCTGCAGTCCATGGAGTCACAAGAGTCGGACATGATTTAGCAACTAAACACCACTACCTCATGGTGCTTAAGGCTGATGAGTGTGAGATTCATTGGCACCCATCATGGACCCAGATGATAGGAATGTAAGTCTATCTGTTGTGGAAAGCTGTTTGATGCCTATGTATCAAGACTTTGAAGAATATGTATGATTTTGGGGAATTCCTCATGGTCCAGTGGTTAGGACTCTGAGCTTTCACTGCTGAAGGTCTGGGTTCAATCCCGGGTCAGGGAACTGAGATCACATAACAGCCATGCAGTGCAGCCAAAAATGAAAAGGATATGTACTATTTCAACCAGTACTTCCACTTCCATTCCAATCAGTCTGAAATCCAGGCAACATTATCAAAAAAGGCATTCATTACTATGAAACATTGGAAGCAAACTCAGTCAATGTGTAGAATTGGTAGGTGTTTTTGCTGAATTCCTCAATGGAATATTGAAGTCAGGTAAAATTAAGTTTACAAAGAATTTATAGTTTACCTGGGAAAATGCTTCTGTCCTAATGATTCATTAAAAAAAGAACCAGCATATAAAATTGAATATATAGTATGATCTTAAGTTAAAATTCAAAAAAAAAAAAAAAAGTAAAGACAGCAAGGAATTAACCACAATGTTAAAGGTGGTTACTTCTGAGCTATAAGATGATGGGTGGTTTTGATTATTCTTTTTTAATTTTTTGTCATGTGAATTTCCTGCAAGCATATATTTCTTTTATGCATTAAAAATACGTACTTTAAAAATCTAATCTTTGGTGATTAACAAAAAGGCAGAAGAGTGATTTCCTGAGGGTGGAGTAGGTAGAAAGGGAGCTATTGATTGGAAAGGGACATGAGGGAAATTTCTAGAATGATGGAAATGTTCCATATCTTGACCTGGTGTTATATGGGTGTATAGCCTTGTGTTTGCTTTGTCACTCAGTCATGTCTGACTCTTTTTGACCCCGTGGACTGTAGCCCACCGGGTGTATACAGAGGCACAAATTCATTGGGCTGTACCATCAATAGGGTACAGTAAGAGAAGACTTTTGAGAATCCCTTAGACTACAAGGAGATAAAACCAGTCAATTCTAAAGGAAACCAACACTGAATATTCATTGGAAGTACTGATGCTGAAGCTGAAGCTCCAATACTTTGGCCTCCTGATGTGAAGAACCAACTCATTGGAAAATACCCTGAAGCTGGGAAAGATTGAGGGCAGAAGAAGAAAGGGTGACAGAGGATGAGGTGTTTGGATGGCATTACTGACTCAATGGACATGAGTTTGAGCAAGCTATGGGAGATGGTGAAGGACGGGGAAGCCTGGTGTGCTGCAGTCCATGGGGTTGTGAAGAGTCAGACATGACTTAGCAACTGAACAACAACAAATCAATGTGTGTGTTCTCTGCTGTATGGAATTTTCACTCAATTTAAAAACACTACATGTTGACCCTTGCATCCCCTTATGTGCAGTCCCCACATGTCTTTCTCCCATAATATTTTTGGCCAGCCCTGATTTCCATGTTCCCATCACTCCCGTTGAGTTGCTCCCACCCCCACGTCCTATTCCCATATTCTGGGAAGAACTACATTATACTCTTTCCTAACAAAGCTAGTTCTCCAAAAACAATTACTTTTAACCCATATTCCACCCCTCGCTAAGAGGCCTCAGGTAAGTAATTTATCCTTTAGTTCTTTCATCTTCAGGGTTGAGGGCAGGGAGGTAGTACCTCATGGAGTTATATTGTGTAGATTAGGAAATACATATACAGGGACTTCTCTGCCCATCCAATGGTTAAGACTCCATGCTTCCACTGCAGGGGGCACAAGTTTGATACCTGGTTGTGGAACTAATAAGCCACGTGCCATGTGGTATGGCAAAAAAAATACACATACAAAGTGCTTTCCCACAGGGTCTAAGACAAGTAAGTAAGAAGTAGAAGTGAATAATATTCTTCATCTTGAATCTTGCTCAGATCCTCCCTAACCCTGCCCATTCTCCAAAACGTATCTACCTTTCTAGAAGCTATTCATGACCACTCTAACTTTCATGGATCTCCTAATTTTCGTTGTTCGTCTTAGCCCTTAATCACATACTGCCCTAGAGAACTTGCTTCCCTTTCATGGCAAAGAGAGATGAGATTTATTGGTCACCTACTATATGCCAGACACAGTTGTGAACTTCATTTATACTATCTCTAGTCATTTTAAAATAATTCTCTGAGGTGGGAGTTATTATCACCATTTTACAGGTGGGTAAACTGAGACCCAGAGGAACTATGTAATTTGTTTAAAGTCACCCAGCTGGATTTGAACCCAGCTTGGCTTGAGATGAAAATCTGTGCTGTTTCTTCTTTAATGTGTACTAATTGTTGAACATTTCTTGAAGGTCTGATATTATCTGCAGCAGAAGACATGGAATTCATTAATTAATTCATACATGCATGCATTCTTGCATTCAGTCAACAAATGGCTATGAAACATCTAACAGATGCTACCAGGATCCCCTCTTAGGTCTTATCAATATGGTATACACAACACAACTCTTAGTGCTGACATCCACAAGTCTTTACCTAAACATTTCCTCTGGCCACCAGAGCCCACTCTGCCCAGGAACTTGGCAGGATGACAGAGCTGAAGACTTCTCATTCCCTGGAAAGAGCCCTCAATGACTGATGGGAGCTAATGTGTAATTACCCCAGTTCCACCACTCCTGAGGTGTGACAACTCTAAATTTGTGTCTACACTGGCTCCTAGAGTCCCAAGGAGCATACTCCAGTTACCCCAGTGGTAACTCACTCTTACATACCCGCTATAGACTGAAAGTTTGTATCCCCTCAAATTCATATGTTAAAACTTAATATCCAATGTGATGGTGTTTAGGACTTCAGGAAGGGATTAGGTCATGTGGGTGGAGCCTTTATGAATGGGATGAGTGTTCTTATACCAGAGACCCCCAGAGAGCTCACTTCCCCTGTTTCCACGAAAAGACACAAGGAGTATTTGTCCATCTGCAACCTGGAAGACAGCTCCTGCTCAACCCTGACCATGCTGGCACCCTGATCTCAGACCTCCAGCCTCCACAACATTCAGAAATAAATTTCTGACGTATATAATCCATTCAGAATGGTACCTTGTATCACAGACTTTTAGTGACTGTCTTCATTTCCTTGTCTCACTCTCATCCCCTGATTGCACTTTCTTCACCTCCCAAATAAACCACTTGCAAGACTTCCCCAGTGGTCTAGAGGTTAAGAATCCACCTGCCAATGCAGGGGACATGCACTTCATCCCTGATCCTGGAAGATTTCACATACTAAGCTACCAAGCTCATCTGTCACAACCACTGAAGCCTGTGTGCCTAGAGCCCAAGCTCTGCAACAAAAGAGGCCACTGCAATGAGAAACCCGCACACTGGTGATTAAAGAGGAGCCCCCCACTTGCTACAATTGGAGAAAGCCTGTGTGCAGCAACAAAGACCCAGCATAGCCAAGAATAAATAAATAAAACCATTTGCACTTGACTCCTTGCCTCAGCATCTGCTGTGGGAGGAAACCAAGCAAAGATGAGCAGAGACATCTATCAGGTACCTGGCTTTATGCAGATTGCACCCTACATGGGGAAACCAGCCATAAATCAAACAGTAAATAAAAGATAATTATAGATGGTGAAAATTACTGAGCAAGAGCCAAGATGATATGATGGAGAATAACTCGGATGGAGGAACTCTTTCAGAGGTAATCATGCTCAGACAGGCAGGCTTCCCTGGTGCCTCAGCTGGTAAAGAATCTGTCTGCAATGCGGGAAACCCAGGTTCGATCCCTGGGTCAAAAAGATCCCTTGGAGAAGGGAATGGCAACCCACTCCAATATTCTTGCCTGGGAAATCCCAAGGACAGAGGAGACTGGTGGGCTAGAGTCTATAGGGTTACAAAGAGTCGGACATGACAGAGCAATTAACACACACACACACACGCTCAGACAGGGTCTCCAGGGAAAGCAACCTTCACATGAGACCTGGAGCACAAAAAAACCAGCCACACAGAGGCAAGAATGAGAGAAGTTGGCAAAGTGGGGCCACNGACATGACAGAGCAATTAACACACACACACACACGCTCAGACAGGGTCTCCAGGGAAAGCAACCTTCACATGAGACCTGGAGCACAAAAAAACCAGCCACACAGAGGCAAGAATGAGAGAAGTTGGCAAAGTGGGGCCACAAGGGACAAAGGTCCCCTAGGTTGGAATATGTTGCATATTTATGAACTCAAAGGACAACAGCTGGGCTGTAATAAGAGTGACTAAAGAACATGGAGATGCTGGCAGGTGATAGACAATTTTCGGGACTAAGATCACATCAAGAAGTTTGGAACCAGGCTTTCCTGGAGGCTCAGTAGTAAAGAATCCACTTGCCAATGCAAGAGACACGGCTTCGATTCCTTATCTGGGAGGATCCCACATGCCACGGAGCAACTCAGTTCGTGCACTGCAACTATTGAGCCTGTGCTCCAGAGCCAGGGAACTGAAATTACTGAAGCCCAGATGCCCTAGAGCCCATGCTCTGAAACAAGAGAAGCCACCTCAGAGAGAAGGTGGACTGCAACTAGAGTAGCCCCTGCTCATCACCACTAGAGAAAAGCCTGTACAACAACGAAGACCCAGAGCCAAAATGTATGTATTAAATAAAATTATATAAATACAAAAGGAACTCTGGAACCATGGGAAGCCACTGACGTTGTTTATTTTATTTTATTTTTTAATTTTATTTTTTTAAATTTATTTATTTATTATTATTATTATTTTTAATTTGACTTTACAATACTCTATTGGCTTTGCCATACATCGACATGAATCCACCACAGGTGCACACAAGCTCCCAATCCTCAATCCCCCTCCCACCTCCCACCCCACAACGTCTCTCTGGATCATCCCGGTACACCAGCCCCAAGCATCCTGCATCCTGTATCAAACATAGACTGGTGATTAAGAAGGCCTTTGAAATTGACCCTAACGTGGTGGAGGTTACTGTCTCCATCTTTGGATGTAAATTCATTCACCTGGCTTCAGGCAGCGGGGGGAGAAGGAGAAGGGTGCCAGGAGGCTGCTTCTGCAAAGAAGTATGTCAGGAGAAGCTGAAGGGACCTTTTGTTTCATCAGGCTAGCTCTCCCTTGATCCCCCAACACCTCTAATTCTGCACGTCACTGGGAAATAGGTATACTGCAGCTCTGTGACAGCCTTCTCCAGTGTCTATGGCAACCTGGGGCTGGGGCCATTTTTTCCTTCCTCAGAAGAATGGGCTGGCTTCCTGAAGATAAGTAGAGCCCCNTCTAATTCTGCACGTCACTGGGAAATAGGTATACTGCAGCTCTGTGACAGCCTTCTCCAGTGTCTATGGCAACCTGGGGCTGGGGCCATTTTTTCCTTCCTCAGAAGAATGGGCTGGCTTCCTGAAGATAAGTAGAGCCCCATTGTTGCTCTCAACTTTACAGAGGTAGCGTGCACAGGAGTAATAAAGCTCCAGCCGAGTCCTGCTAACGATCTTACGTGAAATAGCATGAATTAAAGAAAGTCTTTCTCGCAAGTTTAATTATAGATGCTTCAGAAGAAGAAAGCAAGAAAGAGCCTCAAACTGGGGCCTTACTTCACATACCAGCCATTATTTCTGATGTTCCTGTGTGTGTGTGGCTGGAATCTATTGTCTAATGACTACAAAAAGAGCTGGCTTCCAGGTCTGTGAATTAGAAGCACTTAACTGTGTTCCTGAGAGGAACAAAAGGGCTAAACAAAGCAGGTGGGTGGAGAAAGGAGTATTATTTGACAACAAAATTCTCTTAACTTACAGATCAGGTGGATGTGCAGTTCTTTCTTCTCTTCCTAACTGAGGGACAAGGTTATCTTTCCAAAAGAAGGCAGATCACATTCAACAATATAAAAACCTTCGTTGGCTTCCAGTAGATGGGTAAGGTAGAAACCCTCAGCACTTCAGCACAACCTTTCAACCTCAGCATTCACGATTCATCTTTTACTTTGCCTGATGATCACTGCCAGTTCCTCCAAAGCGCGAGCCCTAATCAAGCCTCTGGGCTTTCTGGTAGAATGCATGCTCCAATAAAACATTTTTAAAATGCATAATAGACATTTTTAATGGATCCAAGATTAATACATGTATTCAAAGAATAATTTCTGATTTTCTTGGGCAAGAAAAAAGTCTGTGCTTGAAAGATTTCAATAAATTATCAGATTCAATTTTGCAATTCCATTAAAAAAAAAAGTTTGGCTCAGGAATCTCCTCCAACACAAAGCTGTCTAAGCCTTCCCAAGTAAGATGGTTTTTCTCACCCTTGCAAGCTGTGTACACCCCAACTCCCACATAGTAGAGTTTGGAACTGGAGTAGATGGATTGTAATAATGACCCCAATAAATGACCTGCCTATATCCACACCCTTTGCTTGTCATTCTGTAGTTCCCTGGCTCAGATGTGTGACTTGTTTTGGAAGATGAGATTTAGAAATGGAGTATTTCCTGCCATATCAATAAATAAGGATGTCACTTAGAGTCATCAGCGATTTCAGCCTCTGGGGCACTCAGGAAGGAGAATACCTTCGGGGATCCTGCAGCCAATCCCTCCCTGAGGAACTCAGGATGTAAAAAAAAGAACAAAAACAGACCACAGGATACTAGCCCCAGGATAGTTGAGGTGCATACGAAAGGAATCTTTTCAGTGAACCCAGACTCTTGCATCTTTCCATACACCTAAAAAGAGATAAATTCTTAACTTGGGATATCTAGTTTTCTTTAAGTTACAGTAATCTCTTGATGTTCAGGCTACCTGCCCTTTGTTGTAAAATTTCTATATAACCTGGCTCATCCTCTTGCTTCCTCTGAGCAGTTCTCTCGGGACCACTTGAAATGCTGTCTCCTGGGCTTGAAGTCCTAAGAATTTCTGCCGAATAAAACATAACTCTCAACCTTCAGGTTGTGACTGTTTTTTACGTCGACAAGATTACAGCAAAGTTCATGCCACCAGAGGCTTGGAAGAACGTGTGAGTATCTTCTTGTTCTCATATACAGCTCTGTTTCTCTCTCTCTTTAGTCACTAAGTCGTGCTTGACTCTTGCGACCCCATGGATGGTAGCCTGCCAGGCTCCTCTGTCCATGGGATTCTCCAGGCAAGAATACTGGAGTTTACTCACTCTCAGATCCCTGCTGTCACTATGAGAATAAGCCTCGGCTACCCTGTTGGAGAATGAGAGGCACACGGAGCAGAGCAAAGCCATCCTAGACCAGCCAGCCCCTGGCCAACTCTCCAGTTGCCTTGAAAAGAAAAATTATTAACCACTCTGTGTTTTGATTTAATGTTCTGATTTATTATTAACCATTCTTTGTTCTGATTTAAGAGGCGAGCCCTGACTCATGGAAGAAGAATCTGTTTGTTATCAGATGATTTATAGCCTAGTTGCCTGATCCTCACAAGAGGCCCCCGGGTAATTGTCTTCCCATGTTAAAGATTGCCTAGAGCATTATTCCTTCAGAAATTGGCTAACCGCCGCAAGGTGGTCAATCATTCTTCTACAACATGATGAATTCCAATGAATTCCAGACCTATCTCTGTAAAGGTCAAGCTATGTCCGCCAATCAGTTTGTTCAAAGTGTCTTCACCCCTCCTATACCTGCTTGCAGCTTTAGTGTATAAAAACTGTTTCGTAACTGAAGTCGGGGTTCGTTCGCTCCTTCCGAGGAAGTTCGAACCCCGGCGCGCCAGTTCAATAAACCCTCTTGCTTTTTGCATCGAATTCGAGTCTTGGTGATCTGTGAGGCGACGTTTCCTGAGAATAGGCCTTTCTGGGGCCTAACAGCCTGAAGGTGCACTAAAGATCCTGCCCACTCCCCACCCCAAAACTGGTAAAGCTAACTAGATTCCCCATAGATTTGTAAACAGTAATATCACATTGGCCAAAAAGTTCATTCCAATTTTTCCACGCCATCTTATGGAAAAACGTAAATAAACTTCTTGGTCAACCCAATAAATGGTTGTGTTCATGCTTATAAGTCATGTCTGACTCTTTGCATGGACGATAGCCTACCAGGCTCCCCTTTCCAAGGGATTTTCCAGGCAAGAATACTGGAGTGGGTTGTTATGCCCTCCTCTGGGGATCTTCCTGACCCAGGGATTGAACTTGAGTTTCCCCCATCTCCTGCATTGGCAGGCAGACTCTTTACAGTTGAGCCACCAGGAAAACCCCAACAAGTGGTTAAGCCACTACATTTTAAGGTAGTGCATTTTATGTCAGTTGCTACATAATACAAGGGCCCACGAAGGGGAAGATTTTGGTCTGGTGGGTCATCCACCTGTGTGAAAAACCAAAGCTTATCTCACTCTCATCAAAAGAAAAGAGGCAAGAAGNCTACATTTTAAGGTAGTGCATTTTATGTCAGTTGCTACATAATACAAGGGCCCACGAAGGGGAAGATTTTGGTCTGGTGGGTCATCCACCTTTGTGAAAAACCAAAGCTTATCTCACTCTCATCAAAAGAAAAGAGGCAAGAAGAAGAGGAGCCCACTGCCTTTAGCATAATAACTCTTTCCAGTAGAGAAGGTTTACCTAGTTTATGTTATAATCCCCTCATCTCATAAATAAAGATCTCCACTCTTCAAGGGGTACTAGTGAGGTAATGAGATGATGTCTGTACCATTTGATCCTTTTGAGAGGATCAAAAGTCTTCTTTTCTCTTCTTTGGACTTGTAAGAAACTAAGAGGGAAAGGGAACGGCTCCCCCTGCAGGACATACTTGACCAACCATGCACAGCTGTAAAAGGTTGAAGTTTTCGGAACCACTGCACATCCTCTTTCACTGTGTTTGCTTGCTTGCTTTTGGAATTGAAGGAGAAACTATGTCGATTAAACCTCTAAGGAGAGAATGGAGGGGAGAGATTCAGACAGAAGGAAAACAGACTAGGAGAGGCTGGCAGAATCTGAGAGGGGTAACTGAACAGCACCCTATGGGGTCTTTCCAGGCCAAACCATCTCCCTTGTCCTCTGCTCTTCTCTGAAGTACCTATGTAACAGCATTTAATGCACATTTCCTGAGTTGTTTTGTAGTTGTAAAATTCCTCCCCCTCTTCAACAAATGAAATACTTTTGACTGTTTGACAACAATGAGCACAGAGCCCCAGGCCTCCTGGAGCCCAAGGATTGATAATGTTAACCCTGTGACATCACCCTCCTACCTCACCATCAGCCAATCAGAGGCTTGTGCACAAGCTGATCACATACCCTGCCCTCCTCACTTGGCTTTTAAAAATGCTTTGCTGAAATCCTTCTGGCCCTGCAGTAAACTGTTCTATGTTTCAAATTCCATCATTTCAGTCTGTTTGGCCTCACTAGGCATTGAGCACCTGAACTTGCATTAATCGAGGTATCTTTCGAAGGGATTTTGTCTTCACTGACACCGTTTCATTTTCCCACCTAGACTCACACTCATGCATCCTCTAAATCAAAATGTGCATAGAAAAGAATGAAAATGAAAACATAACAACCCAAAACCTATGGGACACTGTAAAAGCAGTGCTAAGGGGAAGGTTCATAGCAATACAGGCTTACCTCAAGAAACAAGAAAAAAATCAAATAAATAACCTAACTCTACACCTAAAGCAATGTGAAAAGGAATAAATGAAGAACCCCAGGGTTAGTACAAGGAAAGAAATCTTAAAAATTAGGGCAGAAATAAATGCAAAAGAAACAAAAGAGACCATAGAAAAAATAAACAAGCCAAAGCTGGTTCTTTGAGAAGATAAATAAAATTGACAAAACATTAGCCAGACTCATCAAGAAAAAAAGGGAGAAAAATCAAATCAACAAAATTAGAAATGAAAATGGAGAGATCCCAACAAACAACACAGAAATACAAAGGATCATAAGAGACTATTCTCAGCAACTATATGCAAATAAAATGGACAACTTGGAAGAAATGGACAAATTCTTAGAAAAGTACAATTTTCCAAAACTGAACCAGGAAGAAATGGAAAATCTTAACAGACCCATCACAAGCACGGAAATTTAAACTGTAATCCGTAACCTTCCAACAACAAAAGCCCATGACCAGACGGCTTCACAGCTGAATTTAACCAAAAATTTAGAGAAGAGCTAATACCTATCATACTCAAACACTGCCAGAAAATTGCAGAGGAAGGTAAACTTCCAAACTCATTCTATGAGGCCACCATCACCCTAATACCAAAACCTGACAAAGACACCACAAAAAAAGAGAACTACAGGCNTTATTTTATTGATGTATAGTTGATTTACAACATTGTGTTAATTTCTCCTGTACAGAAAAGTAATTCAGTTATACATATACACATATATATTCTTTTCCATCATGATTTATCACTGGATACTGAATATAGTTCCCTGTGCAATACAGTAGGACCTTGTTGTTTATGCATTTTATATACAATGGTTTCCATCTGCTAACCCCTAACTTGCAGTCCATTCATCTCCCATCCTCCCAACCCCTTGGCAACCAGTCTGTTTTCTATGTCGGTTTCTGTTACGTAAATTTCATTTGTGTCATATTTTATATTCCACATACAAATGATATCATATGCTATTTGTCTTTCTTTTTCTGACTTACTTCACTTAGTATAATAATCTCTAAATTCATCCATGTTGCTGCAAATGGGAATATTCCATTCTTTTCTTATGGCTGAGTAGTTTTCCATTGTATACATGTACACACATCTTCCTTATCCATTCATCTGTCAGTGGGCATTTAGATTGTTTCCATGTATTGGCTATTGTGAACAGTGTTGCTATGAACATAGGACTGCGTGTATCTTTTTGAATTACAGTTGTCTGTATAATGCCTAGGAGTGAGGTTGCTGGATCATACGGCAACTCTATTTTTAGTTTTTTGAGGAACCTCAATGCTGTTTTCTATAGTGACTGCACCAATTAACATTCCCATCAACAGCATTTGTTATTTGTGGATGTTTTAGTGATGGCCGTTCTGACTGGTGTGAGGTGATACCTCATTGTATCTGTAGTTCTGATCTGCCTTTCTCCAGCAATGGGGGATGCTGAGTATCTTTTCACGTGCCTGTTATCATCTGTATTAGTCCCATGTTGCTCTGTCCCTGGTTACTATAATATGTACTTCCAGGCACATGGTTCTCTTTATTACAAAGGCATTTGCATGAAGGAAAGGAGTCTGAACCAGGCAATTTGGAATTTTGCCTATTTTTTTTTTCACCCTAAGTAGGACACTCCCCTCCATTTGGTTGAATTCGGGTATGTTCTTGGCCCACATCACTATTACTATCAGAGATATAACCAACCATCTCTTTTTTTTATCTTATTGCCCGAGTTGTATTCTAACTCTACTATTTTAATCCATTCAATTTCTATACAGAATATCTCCAAATGCATATAACCACATAATTATACCTTTATAAGCCATTTATTTAAGTTCATTTTACATACATAATTTAGTACATAATCCTCTTCAAAGCAAAAGTTTCCCCTTCTAGTCATCCTCCTCCACCCTTATCTGTCTGAATTTCTTACCGGCCAGTAAATATGAGAAGTCCATCTCTACACTGACCCCAGGTCATTCTCTGCCAATTTATACACCCCCCATAAGGATGGATCTCTCATTTTCTACATGGAGAGCAAAGTCAAAGTCCATTTTGTCCCCTGTTGGACTGATTTCAAGAGCAGCTTCAGTGTTTTGCATTCACCACAGATTTATGTGAAAATCAATACAACAGAGTCAAAAGAAAGTGACACAAACTTGCACCTGGTGGATGAGAACAGTGAGGAGCAGTGCTCACTGTCAATGTCAACAGCCTGTGTTTAGGAAGCATTTGCCCAGATGAATCGTAATAAACATGTGGAAATTGATAATTACGTTCATTCAACCCTTGGAAAAATGCCTTCATGTGTTAAGATGTGAAAACATATAGCCAAGTGCCTGATTCTTTATTAACTCAGAGTGGAGTTTTTCCAGTTAAAGGCAGCAGTCTTGCATCTACAATTACCCCCTCAGCTCTTAAGTGGATCTAAATGGACAAATGAAACACAGCCTCCTAATCCCTCAACATAATGCTTCACTCTCCTTCTGGGAAAAAAAAAATAAGAAGAAGAAGAACAAGAGTTGACTTCGAGCTAGACACTCTGTTTGTGTCTATGGTTTAAGCTGGAGAAACCTAAGCCCTGTAGGTAGAAAGTTCAGAGATCCTTCTTATGGCTTGGGATTGGTAAAAAAATTCATTTAATTAATGAATAATGAGTGTCCACCTTGTGCTAGGCACTATTCTGGGAACTGGGAATAGACTGTTAAGAAAGGCAAGCATCATCCCTTATCCTATTGGCAGGGCTAGACACGAAATAAGTGAATAAGAAAACCAGTAATTTCAGACATGTTAAGTTCTAGAGAGAAAATAAAATGGGATAAAGATCTGGCTGGTGACTCCTCTCCATCTGTTTCCTATGGATCTTAATGACCTATGGCTGGCCTTTCTCATTCTCTCTTCTGGAAGGAAACCTCGGAGTCCCAGTTTCCCTTAGATTGTGCACTTAACTTTCCTGTTTTCATCTTTAGTGCTATCCTCACTAGCTAGTTAGATCACTTTTCCATCCTTCACCTTCTCCATGTCTCCAATTAATTGCTGACATCTGAGTCAGCTCCAGAATCACAACTTCTTCACCGCTGTTTCCCCCACAGTGCCCAGCACATTATTTGCACAAAGAAATGAATAAGGGAATGCTTCACTGGGGCAATTCTGAAATGCCAAGGTCTATTCTTTTTTGTGATTGAAGTATATTTGATGTACAATATTATATAAGTTAGAGGTGTATAATACAATGACACAGTTTTAAAGGTGATATTCCATTTAGTTATTATAAAATATTGGCTATATTCCCCATGTCGCACAATATATCTTTATGGTTTATTTTGTATCTAATAGTTGGTACCTCTTACTTCCATACCCCTAAAATGGCCTTCCCCCTTCTTTCTCCTCATTGGTAATCACTAGCTTGTTCTCTATATATGTGAGTCTGCTTCTTTTTTGTTATATTCACTAGTTTGTTATATTTCTTATATAAGGGGTATCATACAATATTTGTCTTTTTCTGCCTGACACTTCATTTAGCAATAATACCCTCCAAGTCCATCCATTTGCTGCAAATGGCAAATTTTCATTCTTTTTAATGGATAATTAGTATTCCATTGTGTGTGTATGTGTGTGTGTGTCTACGTGTATATACATATATATACATACAGAGACCCCATCTTCCTTAGCCATTCATCTGTTGAGGGACACTTAGATTGCTTCCATATCTTGTGAACTGTAATTGATGCTGTAATGAACATTTTAGGGTACATCTATCCTTTCCAATTATAGTTTTTGTTTTTTTCAATCTAAGAGCAGAATTGCTGGGTCATATGGTAATTCCATTTTTAGTTTTTTTAGAAATCTTATACCATTTTCCACTGTGGCTGCAACAGTTTACATTCCCATCATCAGTGTCCAAGGGTTCCCTGTGTTCCACATCCTGGCCAAACTGTTATTTTTGCTGATAGCCATTCACCAAAGGTGATAGCACATTGTGGTTTTAATTGGCCTTTCTCTGATGATTAGTGATGTTGAGCATATTTTCAAGTGCCTGTTGGCCATCTGCATTTCCTTTTAAGGGCACTGTGCAAGTGAAGAATTAACCTTACCCAAACAGGGGTCTGAATTTTGCTTTTGTCCAGTGGTGTGTGCAATCCCTTGACTTTTGGAATGTCACGCCTGATAAGAAAGTCCTTGTTTGCCTGTATCCCTGGCCATCAGACAGTCTAGCAATGTGATTTATAAGTGAGGCTTTGGGTCATATATCAGTTCTACCTGTGAGGGAGCTGAAGACTAACAGTTAGCATTATGTTATCAGTTCTAACACCAGATGGGTTCTCGCCAAAGCAGTATATAATCGAGCCCCAGTAAAAGCCCTAGAATTTCAGGTGAGTTTCCCTGGTTGGTGACACTTTGTACATACAGTCACCCATTTATGCTGGGAAAGTCACACTATCCAGAACTTCATGGAGAAGGATGATCCAAGCTCCAAATTTGCAACCTCTCCTGGACTCTGCCTGTGAACTCCCTTTTAATCTGTGTCCTTTTCCTGCAATAAACTGTAACCACAAGTATAACAGCTTTCTGTGAGTTCCATGAATCCTTCCAGCAAATTACCAGAACTAAAAGTGCTTTGGGGGATCCTCTGAATCTATGATTGGAGTCAGAAGTGAGGTTGTCTTTTGGTGGGTTTTATTTATATAGTTGTCTCACACTGCATGTTGCCACATAAAAAGAAAGATCCTGTCCATACTTGCAGTTCATAGCCTAAGTTCTGAATGCCTCTGTTTGGCTGGTTCTCTATACAAGTACCAGCTCTGTATCATCTTTCATTGTTCCACTCTCCTTGTTCACTTTGTCCTTTTTATTTGCCCTAGGACAATTTACCATCTATAATATTAAAGCCTGTTGAACAAGATTCTTTGTATTGGCTACTCACTGTGTTAACCATACCGTGTGTGCTCAGTCATGTCCAACTCTTTGCAACCCCATGGACTGTAGTCCCACCAGGCTTCTCTATCCATGGAGTTTTCCGGGCAAGAATACTGGAATTGCCATTTCCTACTCCAGGGAATCTTCCTGACCCAGGGATCAAACCTGTGTCTCCTGCGTTTCCTGCATTGGCCGGCAGATTCTTTATCACTGCACTACCTGAGCTATTCAGCTACCAATAAACACAGTCCCTCAAACATTCTGTTGTCACCCTTTATGCTTAGGACAGTCCCCAAACAGGAACTGAAGACCCAGGTAATCTACCTGAGAAATAAAAAGAAAATTGAAAGAAGTGATAGTTCTATTGTTAAGAAATATGAGTAGGGCCTCTCTAGGCAAGACTTTAGGGAGAATTCCTCACTTGTCACCTTTTTTCCTTCCTTTATGTCAAGGACAGTGTCTGACATGTCACTGGAAGTACAACGAATATTTGCAATATTTGTTCAATGCATGGATGAACTAACCTATACTGAGTATGTCCCATATTCATAAACTATGCTGGGCACTGGGGATACTGTGATGGAGGGTACAGACGTGTTGCAACATTTTGGGGGGAGTGTTCAAGTGCTAGATATTTTTCATGTATCATCTCTAAAGCTCAAAACTAGTTTATAGCATATATATGTTGTCATTTCACTATTACTGTTTTACTATGGGTTTGGGTAAGGTACAAATCGTTGACCCTCTGTCTCTTCTATAAACTGGGGATAATATTAATATTGCTAGCAATCACTTCATAGAATTTAAATTGCTACTCAAGTTTTAGGTATTACTATTATTTGTGAAGTTTTGGGTAATACGTAAAGATTTGGGTAATGCTCTTTTAGCTTTAAAAGAACCAAATGATGATTGTTTCTGTTTGCCTTGAGGTTATAATGTATCTTTTTAAATTTAAATTTATTTATCTTAATTGGAGGCTAATTACTTTACAATATTGTATTCCTTTTGCCATACATCAACAATGTATCTTTTACAAATCCTATATATTAGAATCATCTCAAGAGGGAAAAAAAAAAACTGTCCATTTTTAGGAGACTAAAAGTATATTAAATTTAGGGACAGATCAAAAGTGTTCCAACTTTGATGTACTTATTCTACCAGTCAACTCATTGAACAGGGGGACTCTGAAGGAAACTCAGAGAATAATAAGAATAACCTCATGGGGACACTTATTTTGTTATAGTTCATCTCCTTCCACCAACTGTGGCTGCTTGGGGATCATGAGATATCATAAAAATGATGAAGTCTCTTTGACTGGAAGGATCTTAGACATTCTTAGCATGTGCACATGCTTTATCAGTCAAGCACAGTCCTGGTCTTGGCATGCTTCAGGGAGAAATGATTTTGCAGACTTTATACAGCAAATGTTACTCTCCCTCCCTCGTTTCCACTTCTCTTCTCCCATGTTACCACACAGATGACATGGGGAGCAGGGTACAAAGAGAGCATAATCTAGGGAAACCAGATGAATTATTTTATGACCTTTACCTGTGCCTGGAGATGTTCTAGCCTATTGTTTTTTTTATTCTGTGTTTTTGTTTTTCAGGGCTTCCCTGGTGGCTCAGCTGGTAAAGAATCTGCCTGCAATGCAGGAGACCTGGCTTCGATCCCTGGGTTGGGAAGATCCCCTGGAGAAGGGAAAGGCTACCCACTCCAGTATTCTGGCCTGGAGAATTCTATGGACTGTATAGTCCATGGGGTCTCTAAGAATTGGACATGACTGAATGATTTTCACTTCACTTATCTCCTTGGTTTTTGCAAATAAATCATAACCAGATTATTTGGTTTCTCAGATCATACATCAAAATTTGAAACCACTGGAGTTCATATAACAGATGAGGAAAGTTTACATTTCAGAGGAGAAGGAAGTGTGTCTTCCTCTTCAGCTTTTCCAGCCTGGCATTTGCTAATATTAGGCTGTTATTGACCCCTACATATCATGTCTGGAGACTGTAATGAAGATGTTCTAACATAATTTAATCAGGAAAAAAGGACAAAGTAAAGACATTGTGCTGATACACAGCCATTAGAAGCTACTCTATCTTAAAATAATGGGTATGGAGAAAGAAACAAGTTTGCATGAGTCCTGAAGTCCACGGGGTTACAAAGAGTTGGAAATGACTGAGAGATTGAACTGAACTTAGATATCCTTATGTGTGTGTGCTAAGTTGCTTCAGTCATGTCCAACTCTCTGTGACCATATGGACCACAGCACACCAGGCTCCTCTGTCCATAGGATTTCCCAGGCCATAACAGGAGTGGGTTGCCATGCCCTCCTCCAGGAGATCTTCCTGACCCAGGTATTGAACTTATCTTTCCTGCATTGGCAGGCATGATCTTTACTACTAGCGCCACCTGGGAAGCCCAGATAACCTTATGGTCACTATCAATCTCCGTGTTTATTAATATGACCCCTAAAATACACATTTGAATAGTCATGTCAGTAACTGAGTATCCACTGCATACTCGGCAAAACTGGATTAATAGGAAATGCCATGGGAGCGACACAGCCCTGCCCCCTTGGAGGTGGAGTCTGTTGGTCCATAAATATAACACACATAAACAGCCTCAAAATGAGTCTGCTCTATGTGTGCCTCGAGGAAAGGAATGGAATCATTAGGGTCACAATAATAATAACACAGAGACTTAGCGTGTGTTGATGGTTTGTGTGTGCTTGTAAACCTCACAACAAGTCTCCCTAATTCTATCATGTGCTATGTACTTCGTCGCTAAGTCTTGTCCAACTCTTTGTGACCCCATGGACTGTAGCCCACCAGCCTCCTCTGCCCATGGGGATTCTCCAAGCAAGAATACTGGAGTAGGTTGACATGCCCTCCTCCATCTCCCAACCCAGGGTTTGAACCCAGGTCTCCCTCACTGCAGGCAGATTCGTTACCATCTGAGCCACCAGAGAAGCACAAGAATACTGGAATGGGTAGCCTGTCCCTTCTGCAGGGATCTTCCTGACCAAGGAATTGAATCAGAGTCTCCTGCTTTGCAGGTGGATTCTTTACCAGCTGAGCTACCAGGGAAGCCCAGTTCATGTATGTCCCATAATACAGATGAGAAAACTCAAGCTTAAAAGTTACGTAAGTAAATTTATCATTTATCTAATAAATGTTTATAAAATACATATTCCATGCCAGAAACCAAGCTAAGGACTTTACATTTGTTACCTTATTTACAATAAGCTACAATAACTAGACTGGATTTTCCTGTTCCACTTATCCTATAAAAGCGTGCCACTCCTATTAAGAAATGAAGTCTGTGTCTCTTTCCCTTGCAGCTGCATGGCTTCTGTGACTGTCAGAGCAATGGAGTCTATGTGACCTCCGAGGCTGCACATTGAGAGAAAGAGCTCTCTCTGGCTATCTCTATTGAGAGAGTCACTTTTGAACCCAACCACCATGCTGTGAAGAAACCCAGGACACATGAAGATGCCTCCACGGGGACAGACTGAGGTCCCCAGAGTCCTCAGGTGACCTTCCTGCCAGAAGCTGGCCCTGACTTGAAAACTGCGATGGTGACCCATCTTGGAGGCAGATTCTCAGCTCACAGGGGAGTAGCCACAGCTCAGGCTGAGTAGCGCAGAGAGATTTCCCTACTGAGCTTGGCCCAGACTGCAAACACACAAGCAAAAAGCGTTTTTGTTTTAAGCCTCTTATGATTGGTTAATTTTATGTGTCAACTTGACTGGGCTAAGGGATTTCCAAATAGCTGGTAAAACATGTCTGGGCACGTCTGTGTTTCTGGAAGAGATTAACACTGAATTGACAGACTGAATAAATACGATCACTCTCATCTGTGAAAGTGGGTATCATTCAATTTGTCGAGGGCTCAAATAGAATGAAAGATGGAGAAAAGGTGAATTTGTTCTTTCTGCTTGAGCTGTGACATCCATCTTCTCCCACCCTTGGACTCTGGTGTTCCTGATTCCCGGGCCTATGGACTCAGACTGAATTACACCATTAGCTTTCCTGNTTTCCAGCCTGGCATTTGCTAATATTAGGCTGTTATTGACCCCTACATATCATGTCTGGAGACTGTAATGAAGATGTTCTAACATAATTTAATCAGGAAAAAAGGACAAAGTAAAGACATTGTGCTGATACACAGCCATTAGAAGCTACTCTATCTTAAAATAATGGGTATGGAGAAAGAAACAAGTTTGCATGAGTCCTGAAGTCCACGGGGTTACAAAGAGTTGGAAATGACTGAGAGATTGAACTGAACTTAGATATCCTTATGTGTGTGTGCTAAGTTGCTTCAGTCATGTCCAACTCTCTGTGACCATATGGACCACAGCACACCAGGCTCCTCTGTCCATAGGATTTCCCAGGCCATAACAGGAGTGGGTTGCCATGCCCTCCTCCAGGAGATCTTCCTGACCCAGGTATTGAACTTATCTTTCCTGCATTGGCAGGCATGATCTTTACTACTAGCGCCACCTGGGAAGCCCAGATAACCTTATGGTCACTATCAATCTCCGTGTTTATTAATATGACCCCTAAAATACACATTTGAATAGTCATGTCAGTAACTGAGTATCCACTGCATACTCGGCAAAACTGGATTAATAGGAAATGCCATGGGAGCGACACAGCCCTGCCCCCTTGGAGGTGGAGTCTGTTGGTCCATAAATATAACACACATAAACAGCCTCAAAATGAGTCTGCTCTATGTGTGCCTCGAGGAAAGGAATGGAATCATTAGGGTCACAATAATAATAACACAGAGACTTAGCGTGTGTTGATGGTTTGTGTGTGCTTGTAAACCTCACAACAAGTCTCCCTAATTCTATCATGTGCTATGTACTTCGTCGCTAAGTCTTGTCCAACTCTTTGTGACCCCATGGACTGTAGCCCACCAGCCTCCTCTGCCCATGGGGATTCTCCAAGCAAGAATACTGGAGTAGGTTGACATGCCCTCCTCAGTCTCCCAACCCAGGGTTTGAACCCAGGTCTCCCTCACTGCAGGCAGATTCGTTACCATCTGAGCCACCAGAGAAGCACAAGAATACTGGAATGGGTAGCCTGTCCCTTCTGCAGGGATCTTCCTGACCAAGGAATTGAACCAGAGTCTCCTGCTTTGCAGGTGGATTCTTTACCAGCTGAGCTACCAGGGAAGCCCAGTTCATGTATGTCCCATAATACAGATGAGAAAACTCAAGCTTAAAAGTTACGTAAGTAAATTTATCATTTATCTAATAAATGTTTATAAAATACATATTCCATGTCAGAAACCAAGCTAAGGACTTTACATTTGTTACCTTATTTACAATAAGCTACAATAACTAGACTGGATTTTCCTGTTCCACTTATCCTATAAAAGCGTGCCACTCCTATTAAGAAATGAAGTCTGTGTCTCTTTCCCTTGCAGCTGCATGGCTTCTGTGACTGTCAGAGCAATGGAGTCTATGTGACCTCCGAGGCTGCACATTGAGAGAAAGAGCTCTCTCTGGCTATCTCTATTGAGAGAGTCACTTTTGAACCCAACCACCATGCTGTGAAGAAACCCAGGACACATGAAGATGCCTCCACGGGGACAGACTGAGGTCCCCAGAGTCCTCAGGTGACCTTCCTGCCAGAAGCTGGCCCTGACTTGAAAACTGCGATGGTGACCCATCTTGGAGGCAGATTCTCAGCTCACAGGGGAGTAGCCACAGCTCAGGCTGAGTAGCGCAGAGAGATTTCCCTACTGAGCTTGGCCCAGACTGCAAACACACAAGCAAAAAGCGTTTTTGTTTTAAGCCTCTTATGATTGGTTAATTTTATGTGTCAACTTGACTGGGCTAAGGGATTTCCAAATAGCTGGTAAAACATGTCTGGGCACGTCTGTGTTTCTGGAAGAGATTAACACTGAATTGACAGACTGAATAAATACGATCACTCTCATCTGTGAAAGTGGGTATCATTCAATTTGTCGAGGGCTCAAATAGAATGAAAGATGGAGAAAAGGTGAATTTGTTCTTTCTGCTTGAGCTGTGACATCCATCTTCTCCCACCCTTGGACTCTGGTGTTCCTGATTCCCGGGCCTATGGACTCAGACTGAATTACACCATTAGCTTTCCTGGGCTCCAGCTCCCAGGACTTCTTGGCCTCTGTAATTGCATGAGTCAGTCCCTCACAAGATACCTCTCTGTCTCCAGGTATGTATATCGGATTGGTTCTGTTTACCTGGAGAAAGCTGAAGGACATCCCTCTGTATTGGCATAGTCTGTCATGTAGCAATTGATAACCAGAACAAATGCTGAGATGACTGTTAACTTTAATCCCCATTGTCCAGATGAGAAACACCTGACTGGCTATAGTCTATGGGGTCACAAAGAGCTGGACATGACTGAGCACACATGCACACAAAAGAACCTTAGCAAAGTTATATAAACTCACCTAAGATCACAAAACTACAAGTGGCAACCCTGTAAGTATAGCCCTGACTTCTAGGAGATCAAACCAGTCAACCATAAAGGAAATCAACCCTGAATATATTTATCTGAAGGACTGATGCTGAAGCTGAAGCTCCAATTCTTTGGCAACTGGATGTGAAGAGCTGACTCTGGAAAAGCCCCTGATACTGGGAAATTTTGGGGGCAGGTAGTGAAGGGGGCAACAGAGGAGGAGATGGTTGGATGGCATCAGCGAATGCAGGAGACTCAGGTTCGATCCCTGGTTGGGTAACTAAAATCCCACGTGCTATGTCGCTAGGTATTTTTTTAAGAAATGAAGTAACTAGTTGAAAGTCATAGAGTTAATTAGGGACAGTGCCAGGATTGAACCCAGACAGTTGGGCTATAGAGGTTTATTAGTCATCTACTGAGCTATGATGAATGACCTCAAAGTTTGGTGACTTAAACCCACAACGTTTTGGACTTCCCTGGTGGCCGATTCCTGGTTTGGGAGAATCCCACATGTCACAGAGCAAGTAAGCCTATGCACAACTACTGAGCCTGTGCTCTAGAGCCCAGGAGCTGCAGCTGCTAAGCTCTGTGCATCCCAGAGCTCTTGCTACACAACAAGAGATGCCACTGCAAGGAAAAACCTGTGCACCACAACTAGAGGATAGCCCCTATACTATCCACAACTAGAGCCCATGCAGCCACAAAGACTCAGCACAGCCAAAAATAAAGAAACAAATAAAAAAAATTTTAAAGGAAGAAAAAAAACCCACAATGTGTGTGTGTGTTTTTTTTTTTATTTTACTTTACAATACTGTATTGGTTTTACCATACATTGACATGAATCTGCCACGGGTGTACATAAGTTCCCAATCCTGAGCCCCCCTCCCACCTCCCACCCCATATCATCTCTCTGGATCATCCCCGTGCACCAGCCCCAAGCATCCTGTATCCTGCATTGAACCTAGACTGGCGATTCATTTCTTACATGATAGTATACATGTTTCAATGCCATTCTCCCAAATCATCCCACCCTCTACCTCTCCCTCAGAGTCCAAAAGTCCATTCTATACATCTGTGTCTCTTTTGCTGTCTTGCATACAGGGTTATCATTACCATCTTTCTAAATTCCATGTATATGTGTTAGTATACTGTATTGGTGTTTTTCTTTCTGGCTTGCTTCACTCTGTATAATAAATTCTGTGAGTCAGAGATTCAGGTGTGGCTAAGCTCAGGGTCTCTGATGAACATGTAATCAAGATGTTGGTTGGGACTGCAACTGTCTGAAAACTTGACTGGCACTGCAGTATCCAATTATAAGATAGATCTTGCTCTTGTTGGCTGTCATCCTTGGGCTGCTTGAGTATACTCACAAGATGGCAGCTGGCTTCCTCCAGAATGGGTGAGTCAAGAAGGAAGCAAGGCAGGTGGGGGCAGCAAGGATCTAGCTTCATAAGTCATATTCCATTAGTCTTGTGGCATGCTATTTGCTGGAAGCAAGTCACCGAATTTGGTCTGCATTCAAGGTGTAGGGAATTAGACAACACATTCCGAAGAAGAGGCATGTCAAAGAATCTGTGAACATAGCCCTAAGCCATCACAAGAGGTGAGAAGACAAGGCCACAGAGATGCAGAGAGACAAGTGCCTGACTCAATTCAGAGGGTTTTTAACCCTTAATTTCAGTCTTCAAAAAATGAATAAAATTAAACCACTTGTTTAATCCAATTAAACTTGAAGAAGGATGGAAAACTAATTCGGATAGAAGAAATAGCATCTGTGAAAGTAAAGCTTCTGGAACTGAATATCATTCAATATGATAGGGACTAGAGGAAGCGGGGGTGAGAGATGGGGCTAGATTTCAGAGGATATTATCTCATTATCTCAAGCTTCTGGAACTGAATATCATTCAATATGATAGGGACTAGAGGAAGCGGGGGTGAGAGATGGGGCTAGATTTCAGAGGATATTATCTCATTATCTCAAGCTTCTGGAACTGAATATCATTCAATATGATAGGGACTAGAGGAAGCGGGGGTGAGAGATGGGGCTAGATTTCAGAGGATATTATCTCATTATCTCAAGCTTCTGGAACTGAATAGCATTCAATATTATAGGGACTAGAGGATGCGGGGGTGAGAGGTGAGGCTAGATTTCAGAGGATATTATCTCATTATCTCAAGCTTCTGGAACTGAATATCATTCAATATGATAGGGACTAGAGGAAGCGGGGGTGAGAGATGGGGCTAGATTTCAGAGGATATTATCTCATTATCTCAAGCTTCTGGAACTGAATAGCATTCAATATTATAGGGACTAGAGGATGCGGGGGTGAGAGGTGAGGCTAGATTTCAGAGGATATTATCTCATTATCTCAAGCTTCTGGAACTGAATATCATTCAATATGATAGGGACTAGAGGAAGCGGGGGTGAGAGATGGGGCTAGATTTCAGAGGATATCATCTCATTATCTCAAGCTTCTGGAACTGAATAGCATTCAATATGATAGGGACTAGAGGAAGCGGGGGTGAGAGATGGGGCTAGATTTCAGAGGATATCATCTCATTATCTCAAGCTTCTGGAACTGAATAGCATTCAATATGATAGGGACTAGAGGAAGCGGGGGTGAGAGATGGGGCTAGATTTCAGAGGATATTATCTCATTATCTCAAGCTTCTGGAACTGAATAGCATTCAATATTATAGGGACTAGAGGATGCGGGGGTGAGAGGTGAGGCTAGATTTCAGAGGATATTATCTCATTATCTCAAGCTTCTGGAACTGAATATCATTCAATATGATAGGGACTAGAGGAAATGGGGGTGAGAGATGAGGCTAGATTTCAGAGGATGTTATCTCATGCTGGAAGTTTAGTTTTATCCTATCGTATTGGGACCATCTAAATAGAGTGATGGCATAATCAAACCTGCAGTGTAGAAAGTTCACTGTGGAGTTCATGTATAAACTCCAGATTGGAAGGAATGAGTGTGAGGTTGTGTGACCACGTAGGGAGCTGCTGCAGTAGTTCTAGGAAATTGTGGATGAGCGTTTATGCTGTTGGCAAGGGGAGGGAAAGGGCTGGCTAGGCAGGGGAGGGAATGCAGAGGGAATGCCATCAGTACTTGAGACAGATTGCCTAAAGGTCGTCTGACCTACTCTCTGAAAAACTGCCCTTGAGCTTTGTTACCTTCTCCAGTTGCAGAAGTGAGGGAATCCAGAGTCAACTCTGTTGATGTTGATGATTCTGTTCTTGGCTTGGTGCTTCGGGTAGCTAAGGTCAAGAAGTAGGAAAAACACCCTTTGCAAACTATGTGTCTGAGTAGGGCAGGGAGCTCTACTTCCTAAAAGAAAGAGCTTCCTTAGCAGATTCTGTATTTAACTGGTTATTGTCTATAGCATCTTTCTGGTTCTGGATCGGACAGGTCTATGGGCTGCTCGGGAAACAGTCAGCTACTAATCAGCTGGCAAGGAATTGATTCCTGTGTCACATCCCTTCCCTTTAGATCGCAAGTCTACAAGATTGCTAAGTGGCAGAGGCTTCTGAATCCTTGTCTTTGGGCTTCTGAAATTGCTGAATCTTGTTAATATTGACTTCCATCTAATTGCTTCACTATTTAGTTGACAGGGTTGTTCTTTTTTATTTTTATTTTCCTGGTTACCTTATGCCCTAAGGGAAGGTTAATTAATAAAAAGGTCCAGGATATCCCCAGCTCAAAGTCTGTCTTCCTTTCCCTTACCCCATGACTTGTGTGTTGTGAGAATTACATAGCAGTTTCATCAGTTAAATGTTCCATGCCTCAGTTATTTAATCTCTAAAATGGGCATAATTCTATGAAGGCTGCTACTTCCTTTATAGAGCAATTGTGAGGAATAGGGGAAGCTNTCTGTCTTCCTTTCCCTTACCCCATGACTTGTGTGTTGTGAGAATTACATAGCAGTTTCATCAGTTAAACGTTCCATGCCTCAGTTATTTTATCTCTAAAATGGGCATAATTCTATGAAGGCTGCTACTTCCTTTATAGAGCAATTGTGAGGAATAGGGGAAGCTTTTCAGCTGAGTGTACTGCCTGGTACTTCATGAGGGTTCAATAATGGGTAGTTAAAAATAATAATCACCCTATTTTTCAGGGAGATGCTTCCAAAGCTTGCATGCTCAGTCACTCAGTAGTGTCTGACTCTTTGCGACACTATGGGCTATAGCTAAACAGGCTTCTCTGTCCATGGGGATTCTCCAGGCAAGAATACTGCAATGGGTTGCCATGCCTTCCTTAAGGAGATCTTCCCAATCCAGANTTCCAAAGCTTGCATGCTCAGTCACTCAGTAGTGTCTGACTCTTTGCGACACTATGGGCTATAGCTAAACAGGCTTCTCTGTCCATAGGGATTCTCCAGGCAAGAATACTGGAATGGGTTGCCATGCCTTCCTTAAGGAGATCTTCCCAATCCAGAAATCAAACCCATGTTTCCCTGTGTCTCCTGCATTGCAGGCAGATTTTTTACTGCTGGTCACTGGGGAATCCCCAAATTCCTGAGACAGTTTCCATCTTCATCTCCACTTTACAGCTGAGAAAAATAAGAGCCTGAGAAATTCTTTAAGTCCTACATCTAGAAAAACGTTTCCACAAATGCTCAAATAGTCTCCTTCTAACACTGATATTTAGGGATCTAAGGTAATCAAAGATTGTGTTATAATGGATAATAGAGGCCCTATTTGAAAACAGCAATTTATCAAAGAAAATATTGCCATTAGCTGTTAACTTCAAGGGAGGGTTTCTTTGCCTTAACACTTTAAAAAATTTCATTTGGCTGTGCTAGGTCTTAGTTGCAGCACACAGGATCTTTAGTTGTGGTCTGTGGGATCCAGTTTCCTGACCAGGGTTCAAGAGTGCAGAATCTTAGCCACTGGACCACCAGGGAAATCCTCTACCTTAGCATTCTTAACACTTGGGACAGGTAATTAATTATCTGTTGTGAAGGGTTGTCTAGTGCATCATGGGGGTGTTTAACAGCCTCTCTGGCCTCCACCCACCAATGCCAGGAGCACATCCTCCTTCCCCCCAAGATGTGACAAACAAAAATGTCACCAGATGTTGTCAAATGTCTTCTAGGGGGTGAGGATCACAATCACCCGCTCCTCAGACAGCTGCTCTAAAGCACAGAAAAATCCCAGGAATCATCTCTCAAATAGAGTTGGACGTGGGGCAGGTTTGATTTTGGAAGGTCTGGAGGTCATAGGAAAAGTCCAGAGCAGAAGATTTTGTCCAGCAAGGATAGGATCTCTGGTAGAAAGTGGTGCAGGAAGGTGAAAACCCACCAACCTCAGTCCTCGTCACGAGAACCGTCTAAGTTGAGTGCTGAAGAGGTAAGATGCCCCCCCTCAGATAAAACCCCCTCAAAATCCATCATCTTGTCCTCTCAAGAAGTAGGATGTAGGGCAGCAAATGCAACAAACGCCCGCCACAGAGCCTCAGAAAGGTAGAGTCATTTATCTCAAGGTCACGAACCTGTAAACAGAGTCAGTTTCAAGCCCACACGTTGGACTCCACAGCCCTTTATTTATTTATATTTGGCTGCACTGGGTCTTCAGCGCTGCGTGGGCTTTTCTCTATCACCCCGAGGGAGGGCTACTCTCTAGATGCTGCGTGTGGGTTTTTCACTCTAGTGGCTTCTCTCGTTGCGGAGCACAGGCTCAGTAATTGTGACTTGGGGCTCCAGAGTGTGGCGCATGAGCTTAGTTGCCCTGCAGCGTGTGGGATCTTATTTCCCGGACCAGAGATTGAGCCCATGACCCCTGCATTGGCAGGCAGATTCTTAACCACTGGACCACCAGGGAAGTGCCCCCCTCCTTTGCCTACTGCAGCCCTCGAGTCAAATGTGCTCACTGCCTCTTTCCAGAAGTACAGACATACCATTCACATACATGGCATCCACAACTGATTTCCTGCTACAAGCAAAGAGCTGACTAATAGAAACAGAGTCTGCATGACCTGAAAAGCCCAAGTGATTTACAATTTGATCCCTTACTGAAAAACTTCATCACCTCTTCATTCAGAGAATAATATCTATATTGATATTCTCCAGTGGGCGCCCCGCAGGATGGAGCTAAAGGGACGGCCAGATGTGGGGTTTGGTCCCTGATTTCCTTCTTCCTCTGCCACGTGGAGTCTTGGCCCTCTGGCCATGTTTCTTGCTTTCTCCTCTATTCGACTCACACACATTTGTCTCTACTAGAAAAATCCCTCAACTGAAAACAATTCAGGGAGGAAAGACTTACAGCACAAATTGCACGTGTGAACGCTCCTAAAATTTGCCAGCTCAACACATTGTTATTCTTGAGGGTGTTTTATCTCCCTTCAGAAGAACTGAGAAACTTAACAGCCAACGAAAAATCACAACAAAACTCAGCTCAGTCTCGTTGTTAGACTGAGTGGGTTTTGCTCTCCTGTTCCTCAGTCAGATTTTAAATGGATGTGGTTTTATTCCCTTTCTCATCTCATATCAGAACAGATCAATCTACTGAAGGATCTCATTTCTAAGTGATGTTCTTGCATTTCAAGAGACCTTTTAGAAGGGAGAAAAACAGCTCTACTCTAGAGAAAGCTAAGGCCAGAATGCAAGTATATTTATCTCCAATGATTCAATAAATACTTACTGAGTGTTGGGCCCAAATTCTTAGTGGTTAGAGGAGGAGCTGAGGTTCAGGATGGGGATATGACTTTCTCAGAGTCAGGAAGCATCTTCTTCCTTCCTATCACTGTTGGATCCTTTCCGTTCCCTTGAGTGGAGGCACAGAGCCTGGTTGGAATAAGAATTCCTCTCCTGTGCTCTGCTGAGATGGAGCACCCTGGGGACTGACAATGAACCAGCTCTTGCCATTCTCTGGGGTAACTCTCTCAAAAGTCACCCATTTCTTTCAGAACAAAGTCACTCACTGGACCAGGGTGGTAAGCTTTCATGTGGTCTAAGCATTCACAAACTTTTTGCTTTATCGTTTCAACAAATTTCTTTTCTGTAGACACGCACACCCTCTGCCAGTTGCTTGGACTCTTTGCACAACCTACCAGCACAGGGTTTATGCATGTATGCATTCTCCATCCCACCAGTCACTTCATGAATTTTGTTTTTTCTTTTTTTCAAGACATTAAAAAAAAATGTGGGCCATTTTTTAAGTCTTTCTTGAATTTGTTACAGTATTGCTTCTGTTTTGGGTTTTGGGTTTTTGGCCCCGAGACAGGTGGGCTTTTATCTCCCTGACCAGGGATCAAACCTGCAGCCCTTGAAGTACAAGGTGAATCCTTANATTCATTCAACAAATATGTGTGAAGTATGGCAGAAATATGAGTAATCAAGACAGTCACAGTCCCCCATGGAATTCACAGTTGTGGAGGAGAAGTGAAGATATAAGTAATTACACACATACCCAGATGCACAGAGAATATTTTACCGTACTATTAAAGTCCTTAAACAAAGCTGACATTCAAACTCAATCTCATGCTATATAACTCATGTTAGGACTGATTGAATTTTCCAGGGTTTGAGAGGGGCAAGTCAGAGCATCTGGACTGTATAGGCCCTTCCTGCCATCCCACATAACCCACTTCATTCTTTGTTTGTGTTTGTGTCACACAGCCACCTGTATTCTTTCACTCTTTCTCCACACATGCTCCACAAGTGATTACCACAAGAGTGTCGACAAGCATTTACTGAATACGCACTAGGCGGCAGGCACTGGGCTGCTCACTGTGGAATTCCATGCCAATGTTGCAGGAAGGGGGACCCTTCTAGGGCCTGAAACTACGCTCTTGTCTAACACTCTGAAATGAATTGTCTGAGGAGACACATGTGCCAACAGAGCAAGAAATTTTATTGGGAAAGGGCCCTCCAGGCGGAGAGCAGGAATGTAAGGGAACTCAGGAGAACAGTCTTATGGTGATGGATTAGTTTCGGGTTGTCTTTAGCCAATCATTCTGACTCAGATTCCTTCCTGGTGGTGCACGCCTTGTTCAGCCAAGATGGACACCAGAGAGAAGGATTCTGGGAGGTGATCAGACACATGATGTCTCTTTTGACCTTTCCTGAACTCTTCCGGTTGCTGGTGGCTTATTAGGTTTGTGTTCCTTACCAGGACCTCCTGTCGTAAAACAGCTCATGCCAATGGTTACTATGGTGCCTGGACAGGGTGGGTGGTTTCAGTCACTGTGCTTCCCCTAACACCAAGGTCACGGGTGCAAGCCTTACATCAAGGTCACACATGCAGAGCACAGGACCAAAATCATCGCTGGAACTGACTGCTGCTGCTAAGTTGCTTCAGTCATGTCCGACTCTGTGCGACCCCAGAGATGGCAGCTCACCAGGCTCCCCTGTCCCTGGGATTCTCCAGGACTGACTGAGCTCCATGGTAATCATTGACAACCTCCCCATCCCAATCCTTCCTGGCCAAGTCCCTGAACCCATATTAGGCAAAAATACCCACCCCAGTATGCACGCTATTGTGCCTTAACCAATCACCTAATGCCACACTTCTAGCAGGAATTTTCTTTGTCTTGAGGCTAGAAAAATTGGTTACTAACCCACAAACATCGTTGACTCTCCTTGGCTTGTCAGGAGGTTGGCTGTGGTGCTCGAAGCACACACATGATCTTTGCTCTTTGTTCTTAATAAACTTGCTCCTTTCTGCAACACTCCATGTCTGGAAATCCTTTTCCAGCGTGAGCTCTGACTGCCACGACTGTCACTAGAGAATCAAAAAAAGAATAAGAGACTCACCTGTCCTCAAGACGCCTACAGTCTAATTGGAAAATGGAACCAGAAATGATTATTCTGATCCGATATAACAGATGTCATGGTAGAGATTAGCACGGGACCCACTGGATCACAGGGCAGGGTACCTTACACAGACTGGGAAAAAAGTAATTAGGCTGTCTTAGAGGACCTGATGGAGGAGAAGGACTTTGTCATACATAAAGGAGGAAAAGAGAATGCTAAAGCAGAAAGAACAGTCCACATAAAATTACAGAGGTCTAAAATACCACATAAGTTCTCGGGGGTTATGAGGTGCTGAGACCACAAAGCAAAAGAGAGGCTGGGGAGAGAAGACGTTGGAGAAAAGGCTCCCAGCTTGTGCCACATGAATTCATTCAAAGCCTTTTCACTGTGCTTCCTAACGCAAACTGGAATCTGGAATCTGCATATAAAAGACTAGATTCTATTGGTTTTCTACCCACCTTATTTTCTGGGGTGGGGTGGGGAAGGGTTCAAAAGTGACTCAGTGGTAAAGAATCCAACTGCAATGAAGGAGACCTGGGTTCAAGCCCTGTGTAGGGAAGATCCTCTGGAGGAGGAAATGGCAACCCACTTCACTATTCTTGCCTGGAGAATCCCATAGACAGAGAAGCCTTGCAGGCTACAGTCCATGGAGTCACAAAGAGTCAGACAGGCTTAGTGATTGAACAAAAACAATTTTCTGGACACCTGCTGTATTCTGATCATCAGTTCAGTTTAGTTCAGTCGCTCAGTCATGTCCAACTCTTTGCAACCCCATGAACTGCAGCATATTAATCCTCCCTGTCCATCACCAACTCCCAGAGTTTACCTAAACTCATGTTCATTGAATTGCTGATGCCATCCTACCATCTCATCCTCTGTCATCCCCTTCTCCTCCTGCCCTCAATCTTTCCCAGCATCAGAGTCTTTTCAAATGAGTCAGCTCTTTGCATCAGGTGGCCAAAGTATTGGAGTTTCAGCTTCGACATCAGTCCTTACAATGAACACCCAACACTGGTCTCCTTTAGGATGGACTGGTTGGATCTCCAATTCAAAAGCATCAGTTTTGATCATGGATCCTTTTTTATTTGGAAATCATCTCCATGTTTTCATCTGGAATTCTTCCTGTCATTCTTTCACCCTGCAATTTCTTTAACTAAAAGGGGAGCCTGCCAGGGGAAATATGTCAGGATCTTGACAGAATCTACTGTGTATTTAAAATACACACACACACACACACACACACACACACACAGACACTTAAAAGAGATCCTGAGTCACCCAGGGACAGTTCCCTGTTCCTTGTATTTCTGCTCCAGGGACTGTCACCAAAGTTCACCTCACAATGTTGAGAGTTTTAGGGTTTCTTCATGGAGTTAGAGAGTCATGTTTAGGGAACTCTCTTGGATCAGGACCTTGAAAATTTTTACCTGGTAGGAACAAATATATTTAATTCTTATCCCAAATGCTCTCATTATCTTTTCTTTTTAAAAAGTTTATTGAAGTACTATTGATTTACAATGTCATAGTAGTTTCAGGTGACAGCAGATTCAGTTATGTGTGTGTGTGTGTTCATATTCTTTTTCAGATTTTTTCCTTTATAGGTTATTACAAGCTATTGAAGAGTTCCCTGGACTGCACTATATGGAACTGTAGGTCCTTGTTATACATATATATTCTTTTTCAGATTATTTTCCCTTTATAGGTTATTACAAGATATTGACTAGCTCCCTGCACTGTGCTATAAGGAACTGTAGGTCCTTGTTAGTTACTTATTTTATATACAATACTGGGTATATGTTATTTCCAACCCTCTAATTTATCCCTGACCCCGTCTTTACCCTTTGGGAGCCATATGTTCATTTTCTATGTTGGTGAGCCTATTTCTGTTTTATAAACAAGTTCACCTGTAACACTTGTTTCAGATCCCACACATTATCCATATCAAGTGGTATTTGTCTTTCTCTGTCTGACTTACTTTACTTACTATGATAATGTCTCATCACCGTTTTAGCTCACCAGGACACACAGGCACACACGAGCACACATGTACAACACACAGGTGCATGTGGTCACTCAGTCATGTCCGACTCTTGTGGCCCCATGGACTGTAGCCTGCCACGCTCCTCTGTCCATGAGATTCTCCAGGCAAGAATACTGGAGTGGGTTGCCATTTCTTACACATTCATAACTGAATGCAGACACAGAAATGTAAAGTCCAATAGGAGTCTCTAAGAACAGTGCCTCATTTCAGGGTTCTGGTCGACCAGGACTTGTGCTGTAACCTGTATGAGGATTCTGTGCTCCTGACCCCTCTGACAGAGCCTTTTAGGGAATCTCTCTCAAGGCAGCAGGGTTTGGGCCTGACATAGGCCACTCTGGGTTTTCAGGGGAGACACCTTAGTATTATTTTATGACAGTTTATTTTTTAAAGTTTTTATCTCCATTTTTTGGGGAGAAAGTGCTCAGAGAACTTTTAAAAATAATGCATCATCTTTTTCATTTCACTAGCAATACCAGAAAAATCGTAAATATTCATAAAATTCCACTAATAGGAAACCTTTTTAAAATCCAGGGAAGTACATGATAGATACATCCATCATGGTAGAAGAGATAGAAGGAAAATATAATGTGAAAGTATGCAACCCCATAATTACACATGAGCATGAAAGTTGGGTTTTTAATTTTGTTTGAGCTGTCTGTAGACCTAAGAAAAAACTCACTTTCAAATCAGTGTTGTCTTCCCCAAATAAAAGATGGCACCCTAGAAAGAACTCATGTTTCCCTTTTGCTTTGGTCTAATGGAATTATTCTGCAACACTAAATTCTGATCCAGACTCAACATTGATAATTTACTCCCTAGAAACCCTGGCCCTCCTGTTGCCTCCATTCCTAGGTCTGAAAAATGTAAGCATTTGGAGCATCCTCCCAAGGTCCTTTCCAGTTTGAACAGTGTAGGATTCAATGAGTAACTTGCTTAGAGCTTAGTGATTCTGCTGAACATACTACAAAGGTCATCACTTGTTTTCTGAATAGCGAATTCTAGGTCCTCATAGTCTCCATTACCCCAGTAGAATATTTCTCAGTCCCCCTGAATTGGAACCACCTGGGGATTTGGGGAGGGAAGGATGTTAAAAATGCATTCACTGGCTGGAAAAGAAAGTTTTAGTCACTCAGTTTGTCTAACTCTTTGCGACCCCATGCACTAAAGCTTGCCAGCCTCTTCTGTCCATGGAATTCTCCAGACAAGAATACTGGAGTGCTACTCATTCCATTCTCTCAGATCTAATGAATCTTAATGCCTGGGGTGGTTCTTGGGGAAATGCTTCTAACAAACTGTGGAAGTGATTGTGATGCACTATCAGGTCATCTGATATTTCTATAGGTAACAGCTTGTATTAGTTTCTTATTGCTGCTATGAAAAGTTTGGGAAGATCCCCTGGAGGAGGGAATTGTATACATGATGTTCATCTAATCACATGTCTCCTTGGTTTTGCTGGGGCTGATGGAAGGGTTTCAGAATTTGTTGCTACAAGTTTTCTCTTGTACAAGCTAGTAAACTGACTCCAGGAGATGCCCTTGAGACACTTGCTAGCAATAATCCATATCTATATCAATGCATATATGTGGAATCTAGAAAAATGGTATAGATGATCTTACTGGCAAAGCAGAAGGGGGACAGAGGTGGGATGAATTGGGAGATTGGGATTGACATATATACACTATTGATACTGTGTATAAAATAAATAACTAATGAGATCCTACAGTATAGCACAGGGAACTTTACTCTGTGCTCTGTGGTGACATAAATGGGAAAGAAGTCCAAAAAAAGAGGAGGTATATGCACACATACAGTTGATTCAATTTACTGTACAGTAAAAACTAACACAACATTGTAAAGCAACTATACTCTAATAAAAATTAATTAAAAATAAAATAAAAGCTGAAATGCTTCCCCAAAATACAAGTCCTGAGAATGAATGATTCTGTTAAAAAAATAATAATAATCCATATATGATTATGCAGCAAATTGCCTGCATCAAGTGACCTAGACCCCTCCATTTCATGAATGTAAATATATTGTTCTCAGAAGATCAGTTCAGTTCAGTTCAGTCGCTCAGTCATGTCTGAATCTTTGCAATCCCATGGACTGCAACACAGCAAGCCTCCCTGTCCATCACCAACTCCTGGAGTTCACCCAAACTCATGTCCATTGAGTTGGTGATGCCATCCAGCCATCTCATCCTCTGTCATCCCCTTCTCCTCCTGCCTTAAATCTTTCCCAGCATCAGGGTCTTTTCAAATGAGTCAGTTCTTTGCATCAGGTGGCCAAAGTATTGGCGCTTCAGCTTCAGCATCAGTCCTTCCAAAGGATATTCAGGGTTGATTTCCTTTAGGATGGACTGGTTTGATCCCCTTGTAGTCCAAGGAACTCTCAAGAGTCTTCTCTAACACCACAGTTCAAAAGCATAAATTCTTCAGCCCTCAGCTTTCTTTATAGTCCAACTCTCACGTCCATACATGACTCCTGGAAAAACAATAGCTTTGACTAGATGGACCTTTGTTGGCAAAGTAATGTCTCTGCTTTTGAATATGTTGTCTAGGTAGGTCATAACTTTTCTTCCAAGGAGTAAGAGTCTTTTAATGTCATGGCTGCAGTCACCATCTGCAGTGATTTGGGAACCCCCCAAAATAAAGTCTGTCATCGTTTCCACTGTTTCCCCATCCATTTGCCATAAAGCAATGGGACCAGATGCCATGATCTTCGTTTTCTGAATGTTGAGCTTTAAGCCAACTTTTCCACTCTCCTCTTTCACTTTCATCAAGAGGCTCTTTAGTTCTTCTTCACTTTCTGCCATAAAGGTGGTGTCATCTGCATATCTGAGGTTATTGATATTTCTCCTGGCAATCTTTATGCCAGCTTGTGCTTCAGCATTTCTCATGATGTACTCTGTCCAGCCCAGTGTTTCTCATGATGTACTCTGCATATAAGTTAAATAAACAGGGTGACAATATATTGCCTTGATGTACCCCTTTCCCAATTTGGAACTAGTCTTTTGTTCCATGTCCAGTTCTAACTGTTGCTTCCCGACCACACACAGATTTCTCAGAGGATAGTTGTAGCTATTAAATGTGAAGGTTTAGGGGACAAACTGACATGATTTATCATTCTGCCTCAACCAGCTATCAGCCACATGTTTCTTAACCTTTCTATCCCTCAGTTTCCTCATCTGCAAAATGGGTTTTCACAGCTATTAACAGCCAGTTAACACTAGAGCCTCACACCCAGAGATTCTGACACTTGGACCTGTGCTTTACTTGGTGTATGTGTGGCAGAAAGGGGACAATGGCAAGATAGGAAACTTTCTTTTTTATAAAACATCTTAATTTTTGTTTTGAGTCTCAATTCCACCAAGCAGAGAAAAGTAAATCTTGGACTATTTAGTGTTTCTCTCTTTTCTTTCTCAACATGTTGTGGCTTAACTCTGAGGCTTCTTGAGTCAGGAGGAAGTGTTCTATTTTTCTGTCATTATCAGTCTGTGCTAGCATCCCTTGAGAACCTCTCCATCCCTCCTGGTCGAAGCCATGGTCACTCTAGTCTTCAATCACGCTCAGCCTCTCTTGAACATGGGAGCATTTGGTCGCCCTTTCTTGGGGCATGGGAAGCAGGGAGATGCCCAAGGCGGTCCCTGCCCTGTCAGCATCGCTCTACTCTCTCTGCACTAAGAGCATCATTCAGAACCTTGGGAATATCAGCACATCTATTTCAGGACAATTGGCCACTTCCATTTATCCTCTGCTGCTCCCAGATGACAGGGGAGGGAGTCATCTAGGCAGCAGTCCCCAACCTTTTGGGGCCCCAGGGACTGGTTTCAGGGAAGCGGGAGTGGTTTCAGGATGATTCAAGCACATTACATTTATTGTACACTTTATTTCTATTTTTATTACATAAACTCCACCATAGATCATCAGGCATTAGATCCTGGAGTTTGGGGACCCCTGTTCTAGGGTCTTGCCATTTTAGAGGCTATGCTCTTTCTCCCCCAGTATGCTGGGCACCTTCTGGGGAAACCAACTCAGCCTTTGCAATTTCTTTTTCTTTTTTGCAATTTTCCTTTGCAGACAGGCAGAGATAAGAGGCTGAGAATGGACCAAGGCAGGCGTCACAACCAGGGCCCTGGACGCCACCATGATTTCTTTGCTAGAAAGGGAGCTATATGCATGCACATCCCTTGCACACCCCTCCTTGGCAGCAGCAATTCAGAAGGCGGTGGAAGGCTTATAGATAGTAGAAAACACTTATGTTTAATTGCCTAGGGAGGGTCAGAAATGACTCTGTGTTCAGCTTTGTTGAGCTAATTAGTTGGAAGAGAATGTGCTCAGCACATAAACAAGACTCTCTTTTTTCTATAAGCAATTAACTACCCTACACTTATTCATTTAAATACACACCCCACCACAAAGTTGAAAAGAACAAAGAATTGGAAAGACACCAAAGCTGGGGCTGGCAACGACTTTGGCTAATCCTCAAACCTTTGCATTTAACGATGTCTTCCTTTGTGGACAGCTTCTTCTCTTTGCTAATCCTTGAGAGTTCATCTTCAAACAGCATCAGGCCGGAGCTCCAGTCAAGCTGTGGAGGTGCCTGCTCACCCACACCTACCTCCATCTCACATCTCACATGCTGCTTCATCACTACAGTAAGTTCCCTACATAGGAACCTTCAAGGTGAGAACTTCCAAAGAAGCCAATGTACCCGTGCGCCACAACTACCGAACCTGCTTCTGCAACTACTGAAGCCCACATTCGAGGGCCCATGAGCCACAGCTACTGAGTCTGTGGGCCACAACTGCTGGAGTTCACATGCCTAGAGCCTCTGCTTCACAAGAGAAGCCACCGCAATGAGAAGCCTGAGCACAGCCATGAAGAGTAGCCCCTGCTTGCCACAACTAGGGAAAGCCCGCACAAGGCAATGGAGGCCAGTGCAGCCAAAAAAACGGGGTGAATATGCGTCCCTTCAACATCAGGCAGGAATGAAATTGCATCTTACCCTCTCTTAGGGAAATTTAAAAAATAGTCTTATTTAGGCTTCAGAGACAAAGCAGAGCAGGACTCTGACCTTGCTTCTAACCTGCCTGGACACTACCCCCGACTGAGAGTGACTGGGAGTAACTGCATGCTAGGAGTGCAAGACTTGCAGCACCTTAGATAAGATGGGGGAGGAATCTTGAGATTGTTGGGATCCTGGAGGGGTCTGGCCAACCAAGTCCCGGGTTTAGCTACATTGCAAGTTTTCCAAGGCAAAACAAATAGCATTCACATTAAAAGGGTTGCAATTTGGCCACAGATTGATGGTGATATCAGTTTGCCTCCATCCTGGGATTATAAACAGGAACCCTGAACCTCAGTTTTTGAAGTCTCACCCACAGAGCAGACATGCTGCCCAGGACCTTTTCCCAACTGGGACTCCAGATGTGCTGTGACATAGGACTTCCCAGCGCTGTTTAAGTCTGGATGCTGGCCGAAACCCAATTTGGTGATGTATTCTCTGCTCTTTCTATTTCTATTTTCCTGTAATGTTAGTATATTGAAAGTAAGCTAGATCATTATCTAATAAATAGATAAATTGTATTATTTATTTGTATATAACGAATGACTTTTTTTGTTAACAAATACTTTGAACCTGAGACGAAAGGTTTCACTTTCGGCAGGACACTCTAAATCTTCTATTGGTGGTGATCCTTCAGCTCGACCATCTCCCATCTCCTCTCCTTCCTCCATCTAGTAACTCTTCTTGCCTGTTCAGTCTATGCCAGCCCTTGAATGCCAGCTGTTGTACTGTGCAAGCATGCTCAGTTGCTCAGTTGTGTCCAATTCTCTGCGACCCCATAGACTCTAGCCCTCCAGACTCCTTTGTCCATGGCATTTCCCAGGGAAGAACACTGCAGTGGGTTGCCATTTCCTTCTCCAGGGGATCTTCCTGACCCAGGGATCAAACCCACATCTCTTGCATCTCCTTCACTGACAGGCAGATTCTTTACCACTGAATCATCTGGGAAGCCCTGTTGTACCTTACTACTGTATTTTCAAGGTGCTATACTGTAAGATTTCAAATGTTTTCTTTGTTTTTTTATATTTGTTTCTTTTTATATATTATTTGTGTGAAAAGTATTGTAAATCTATTACAGTACAGTACTATATAGCTGATTGTTATAGTTGGGAATTTAGGCTTACTTTGTTGGATTTATGAACAAATTGGACTTAACGAAAGCACTCTCTGAACACAATTTGTTCAGACTTACTGTAGGAGCTTATGTGTTCCTGCCCTCTTACAGCCTGCATGCACAGAGACTAGATGTGTGTCCATCACTGTGGGTTCAGCACCCTGTACCATCATATCCGGCACAGAGATGGTGCTGAGTCAATCATTGTTGAGTAAACCATGAATAAATGAATGAATGTCTTCCTTAAGAAGAAACTTCAGTAGTAATGCTTGCTAAGGACTTCCCTGGTGGCTCAGATGGTAAAAGCATCTGCCTACAATGCAGGAGACCTGGGTTTGATCCCNTGTCCATCACTGTGGGTTCAGCACCCTGTACCATCATATCCAGCACAGAGATGGTGCTGAGTCAATCATTGTTGAGTAAACCATGAAGAAATGAATGAATGTCTTCCTTAAGAAGAAACTTCAGTAGTAATGCTTACTAAGGACTTCCCTGGTGGCTCAGATGGTAAAAGCATCTGCCTACAATGCAGGAGACCTGGGTTTGATCCCTGGGTTGGAAAGATCCGCTGGAGAAAGAAATGGCAACCCACTCCAGTATTCTTGCCTGAAAAATCCCATGGATGGAGGAGCCTGGCAGGCTACAGTCCATGGGATCACAAAGAGTTGGACACAACTGAGTGACTTCACTCCACTTCACTTCACTTCACTTCACTTCAATGCTTGCTAAGGCCCACTTGACATCATACTTCAGGATGTCTGGCTCTAGGTGAGTGACCACATCATCATGGTTATCTGGATCATAAAGACCTTTTTTGTACCGTTCTTCTGTTCATTATTGCCACCTCTTCCTAATCTCTTCTGCTTGTTAGATCCTTGCCTTTATTGTGCCCATCTCTGAGTGAAATGTTCCCTTGATATCTTCAATTTTCTTGAAAGAGATCTCTAGTCTTTCCCATTCTATTGTTTTCCTCTATTTCTTTGCATTGTTCACTTAAGAAGCTTTCTTATCTCTCCTTGCTATTCTTTGGAACTTTACATTCAGTTGGGTATATCTTTCCCTTTTGTTTCTCCTCTTTTCTCAGCTATTTGTAAGGCCTCCTCACACAACGACTTGTTTCTTTTTCTTGGGGATGGTTTTGATCATCACCTCCTATACTATGTTATGAACCTCCACCCATAATTCTTCAGGCACTCTGTCTACCAGATCTAATCCCTTGTATCTATTCCTCACCTCCACTGTACAATCATAAGGGATTTGATTTAGGTCATACCTGAATGGTTCAGTGGTTTTTCCCTACTTTCTTCAATTTAAGCCTGAATTAAACTCTGGGAGAGAGTGAAGGACAGGGAAGCCTGGAGTGCTGCAGCGCATGGGGTCACAAAGAGTTGAACCCGATTTAGGGACTGAACAACAACAAAGAAGAAATGTGGAAAGTGCCAGAGGGCACTGCTGGGGTGGAGAGGATCAGCAAATCTTCAAAACAAAGAACATGGAAAATGTGAATTATCTCTCCCTAATTTTTCTATAAACTTGCACCTCAAGACTGAAGTTGAAAAGAATCCCCAAGTGGTAGCACTGTAATTCTTCACACTTTGATTATGTAATTAAGGTCACTATTTATTAAACACATGTCCCCTGCCAACCTTTGTGATGAAGCACTCTACTTGCATCTCTCTCTCTGTTTGATACTTGAGTTGGATGTTCCATGGGCCCCTCCAGGTTCACCCTCTACCCTTCTCCACTCTGCTCTGGGTACGAGGATGCTAACCTGTATGGACCACATGGATCCTTTATTCCCTCCAGCTTCTACATAGATTTAACCAAAGGAGGCGCCAGCAGATGTCAGGAGGGAAGAAGTAGAATATGGTTAAGGTCTTCAGTTCCCTGGCTCCCTCCCTCCCAGGTGACAACAGATGAGCCGGCTGCACCATCCTGTTCTAGACTCTAGTTTCTGTCATGTAGCCTTTTTCACCCAGTTGCCTTCTTTGGGTACCAGTAACCACCTCCTCCTGTTGCCCTTTCCAGCTTTGGGGTTGGATCAGCTACCCTCCATTACTACCCCAGAGGCATTTGCTATGGCTTCCAGTTTTCCTAAAACCCTGTCCCACACTTTGCTCATGCCAGAAGTCCCATGGTTTTTAATGGCTCCTTTTTAAAAAGAAGACATCAAATCTCAAAAGGCTTAAGAGACAAGTTCAAGGTCAGAGTCAGTAGGAGTAGACCATCAAACCCAGATCAGTCCAAACCACATGCCAATCACCCCAGATCTCCATCAGAAGAGAAATGGAACTCAGGAAAAAGAAAAAAAGAAAAAATGACTAGAAGAATGTTTCTAGGGACCAAGAGCAGAATTCTCATTTTGGAACTCTGCTTTCACAGATGGGCACTTAGAGTTTGGCTCTGCGAGTTGGTGGTGGTTCATGGAGAGTTCAGACCCCATCACAGACACGTGTGGGTGAATAAGTGGCAGGGGCTTCGGTCCCTCTAAGTGCCTGATGCAGGCGCACAGATGTGTGGGGGTGTGAACAAGAGAGCCTCAAGTGGATTGCACCCTTGCGCGTAGCCTATAAATATGTATATTGGGCGCCATGAATCACTCACGGCTCGGTTGGTTGCATTTTTTCATTTCTTAAAGGGATGGTTTGACTGATTCGGAGATATTGGCAAGCAGCTCCCTGCGGCCAAAGTGGAACCAAAAGCTTTACAGAAATCGGAAGGAAACCAAATCTTTGCCACCTAACTTTATGCTTTAAAGTTCAAACTTTTCTGAAGTTCAAAAAAATAAGAGGGATGAGCTTGATTTCAGAGTAACAGAGGTTTTAGAAATGGCACCACTTTTAGAATGTGTCTTTGTTTCTTTGTCAGAGTACAATTGCTTTACAATGTTGTGTTTATTTCTACTGTACATACACTGAGGTGAATCAGCTATGCCTGCATGCTGAGTCGCTTCAGTGCTATCTGACTCTTTGCAACCCTATGGACTGCAGTCCTCCAGGCTCCTCTGTCTATGGTATTCTCCAGGCAAGAATACTGGAATGGGTTGCTATGCCCGCCTCCAGGAGATCTTCCCAACCTGGGGACCAAACACTCATCTCTTAAGTCTCCTGCATTGGCAGGCAGGTTCTTTATCACTAGTGCCACCTGGAAAGCTGAAATCAGCTCTATGAATACATATATTCCCTCCCTCTTGGACCTCCCTCCCTCTGCTCCATGACTTAGAATCTGTTTTTACTATTAATTACAATTGTGACTTTGAGGAAGTCACCTCACCTCCTGGGGTCTCGGTTTCCATGCCAACAAGATGGGAATAAAAGTTGCATGAGATGTATGTACAGATAGCACCAGTACAAGACATGGATAATACATGCATAACTAACTGCTGATCACACTCCTCCTCTTCACACTGTTTCAGCCCACAGCCAGGTCCAAATGCCCAGCGTGCCTACAGCCAGGCTTTAGACACTAGCACTGATCATTGGTAAATATTACCTCTTTGGTTATACAGTAAGCTTCTGAATGGTAGGTATTTCTATCCTGCAGGAAAAACCATTATACACCATTTCTTACACCATTATATCCCTTCATCCCCATGCTGAGTACCTGCCCAGATATCCTTGTTCTCCCCTCTCACTCCATCCAGAAGTTTATTCTACAACCTGCCTTGTTAGAAAAATATTAAGCCATTCCTGTGCAGAGTTGACTCCAGATGGTCCATGGATAGGCATCTAATATGATCAGATTCCTTTCCTGAGAATTGGGGACCTGGAACTGGGAAAGACACTCTATCTATCTTTAGGACTGTAAAGAAGCAAAGCTTGAGAGGTATTGGTCAGAATTGGAGAAAGCCAGTGTGGGAGACAGCAAGAAAATACACTCAGAGAGGAGGTGGCTTGAGAGACAAGGTTATCTGGGGAGTGTCCAAGTCTTTGATTTCCATTACACCTGAGGTCCAGCGGCATTGCCCTTGTGACATCCATGGGTCACACCAATATTCCACTTTTCTGAGTATCATTGGATTTCTGTCACTTGCAACAAAGAGGCAACACTCTGGTAACAGATTAGTATCTATCAATCTAGCTTTTAAAAAATTTTTATTTTGAAAAAATTTTAGACTTCCTACCAACTCATTTTTACTCCACATCATGTCTGCTTTGACTTTGTCCATTTATCAAGTGAGAAGAATGTTTTCTTGGAATAATCCTCCCCCCTGCCCTTTTTTTAGCAGGATGTGTGTAAATCCTCTACTCCAGAGTCGTGTACACGGTAGACACTCAGGGGACACTCTCAATAATTCTCTCCCTGCCCCTTTCCTTGAGGATCTTTGCCTCTTGGCTCTGCACCAAGTCGAAGGGTTGTTTGCTCACCTTCCTGGTCCTGTTCTGAATGAACAACTCCTCCCTCCCTCCCCATTGCTTGTGTGTTCCTTTGGGCTGGGACAATTGGTGTTGGGATGATGGAAATATTCTTGGGAGTGTGGGATGGTAGGCTAGTCTGGAATTGGGAAGGGGGTGTCCCTTTTAAGTTATCAGTGAAACTCAGTGAGGCCAAAGAGAGTTTCTTAGAGGCCAGTCCTTGAACTTGGCTCATATCTCAAGTAGCAAACCATAGTGTCAATTTCAACTCTTTCCTCTGATGCTTTTAGAAAGATAATGGGCCACCAAGGAGACCTGTTAGCTAGTAAACTTGACTCCAAACAGTCATCACCCCTTCCGTTCCCATGTAAGGCCCCTCAGGGCTTTATCACTCTAGCCTTCTTCACTCTGCATTAAATATACACAGTCTATTGATATTCAGGGCTTCCCTTGTGGCTCAGCTGATAAAGAATCTGCCTTCAATGTGGGAGACCTGGGTTCGATCCCTGGGTTGGGAAAATCACCTGAAGAAGGGAAAGGCTACCCACTTTAGAATTCTGGCCTGGAGAATTCCATGGACTGTACAATCCATAGGTTCACAAAGAGTCAGACACGACTGAGAGACTTTCACTTTCACTTCACTTTAAGGATATTTAACTTCCTCAAGCTGTAGAAGAAGTAATTATTCTTAACTTTATGTCAAAGACTGTGAAATGTGTATTATAGAACAATTTTTAAAAATCTAATTATGGACTGTTATTGCTTGAGAAACCTATATGCAGGTCAGGAAGTAACAGTTAGAACTGGACATGGAACAACAGACTGGTTCAAATAGGTAAAGGAGTACGTCAAGGCTGTATATTGTCACCCTGCTTATTTAACTTATATGGAGAGTACATCATGAGAAATGCTGGGATGAAGCATGAGCTGGAATCAAGATTGCCGGGAGAAATATCAATAACCTCAGATATGCAGATGACACCACCCTTATGGCAGAAAGTGAAGAGGAACT
>SJYV01003368.1:954379-967717 GCA_006410875.1 Neotragus pygmaeus
GGATTTCTTTGGAAGGAATGATACTGAAGCTGAAACTCCAGTACTTTGGCCACCTCATCGGAGAGTTGACTCATTGGAAAAGACTCTGACGCTGGGAGGGATTGGGGGCAGGAGGAGAAGGGGACGACAGAGGATGAGATGGCTGGATGGCATCACTGACTCGATGGATGTGAGTCTGAGTGAACTCCGGGAGATGGTGATGAACAGGGAGGCCTGGCATGCTGCGGTTCATGGGGTCGCAAGCAGTTGGACATGACTGAGTGACTGAACTGAACTGACTGATTGCCCTAATATCAGACCTTAGGTCTCTGAATCAGTGTAAATGCTTCATTTTTCTCTATCATCTGGGAACCTTTCATGTGAAGATATCTTTTTTTTCCTCATCCCCAGTGGTTGATTCTTTCTATAAGTAACCTCTTACATATGATTAGAGTTTTACAGACGACAACGTATCTTCACTGCCAAAATATTTTGGCAGTATGTATACTCCCAAGCATGTATATAGCAGACACTAAAAATATTTGTAGAATTAATGAATGCTGTTCAATAGCTACAGAAATGTTAGGAGATAGAAAAGGCATTTTGTTTTTTTAAAGATTCTTTTTATGTGGATCATTTTTAAAAGTTTTTATTAAATATATTACAATATTGCTTTTGTTTTATGTTTGTTTTTTTTTGGCCATGAGGCATGTGTGTATCTTGGCTCCCCAACCAGGGATAAAACCCTTATCCCCTGCATTGGAAAGTGAAGTCTTAATCACTGGGCCACCAGGAAGTGCTGTAGAAATGGCATTTTAAAATTATTTTTCTCATTTTACAGATTAAAATAAAGAGGTTCAGAGAGCTGATTGGCTTGCTCAAGATCATATAGCTGGTGTATGTCTGACTGGGAACTCATACCTAGGTCTTTATTTATTCAATAAACATCTATCAGTCACCTATCTTTGTTGCTTTTCCTGGCTATGGGGTAATAAAGTCAAATAATATTTGGTATATGCCCTCAATGACCTTATAGTGTAAATGAGGAGTCCAGTAAAATAAACCAATGACTACAAGTTAACACTTACTGTTATTTATCGTTAATTATACACAAGGGCTTTCCTTGTGGTTCAGCTGGTAAGGAATCCATCTGCAATGTGGGGAGACCTGGGTTCAATCCTGGGTTGGGAAGAACCCCTGAAGAAGGAAACGGCTACCCACCCCAGTATTCTGGCCTGGAGAATTCCATGGACTATATATTTCATGGACAAAGTAGTCAGACATGACTGAGTGACTTTCACTTTTCATATGCCCGAGGTTCTGTTAAATTTTATGTATAATCTCTCCATGAATATTATGAGATAGAATAAATTATTTCTACTTTACAAATAGGGAAACCGAGACATCAGTTCAGTTCAGTTGCTCAGTCATGTCTGACTCTTTGCTACCCCATGAATTGCAGCATGCCAGGCCTCCCTGTCCATCGCCAACTCCCGGAGTTCACTCAAACTCATGTCCAATGAGTCGGTGATGCCATTCAGCCATCTCATCCTCGGTCATCCCCTTCTCCTCCTGCCCTCAATCTTTCCCAGCATCAGAATCNAAATTTTAAATGACTGCCTAAAATGAAAAAGTTCAATAGAAGATAAAGTCAGGAAAATGTCCCAGAATGAAGAACAAAAAAGGAAAGACATGGAAAATATGAGAGAAAATAAAAAGAAGAAAATGACCCAGGAGGTCTTAAATCCAACTAATAGGACATATAGGAAGGGAACAGGGAAAATAGAAGAGAGAAAATTTGCAAAGAAATAAAACTGGTTTCTTGGAGGAGGGGCATATGAGTCTTCAGGTTGAAAAGGCCCAACCACCAGGTGTCCAGTAAAACAGGTGGGGGAAAAAACACACTTTGGGGGTCATCACTGTAATATTTCAAAACACAATGATGACCCTATACGTGAGACAGCAAAAGAGACACAGATGTAAAGAATTTTGGATTCTGTGGGAGAAGGTGAGGGTAGGATGATTTGAGAGATAGCATTGAAACATGTATACTACCNGGAAAAAACACACTTTGGGGGTCATCACTGTAATATTTCAAAACACAATGATGACCCTATACGTGAGACAGCAAAAGAGACACAGATGTAAAGAATTTTGGATTCTGTGGGAGAAGGTGAGGGTAGGATGATTTGAGAGATAGCATTGAAACATGTATACTACCATATGTGAAATAGATCGCCAGTCCAGGTTTGATGCATGAGACAGGGTGCTCAGGGACAGTGCACTAGGATGACNCACCATCTGCAGTGATTTTGGAGCCCAAAAAAATAGTCTGACACTGATTCCTCTATTTCCCCATCCATTTCCCATGAAGTGCTGGGACCAGATGCCATGATCTTCGTTTTCTGAATGTTGAGCTTTAAGCCAACTTTTTCACTCTCCTCTTTCACTTTCATCAAGAGGCTTTTTATTTCCTCTTCACTTTCTGCCATAAGGGTGGTATCATCTGCATATCTGAGGTTGTTGATATTTCTCTGAGCAATCTTGATTTCAGCTTGTGCTTCTTCCAGCCCAGCATTTCTCATGATGCACTCTGCATAGAGGTTAAATAATCAGGGTGACAACTGAGACATAGAACTGCGAACAGGGTGATAACTGAGACATAGAACAGTTAAATAACTTTCCCACAGTCACAAGTAGGGAAGGGGGAGGGGTTTGGATGGTGTGGGGTAAGGGTGGGGTTTAGAAGCCGTGCACGGAGTCATACAGAGGACACTAGATTTGTTCTAACCAAATGAAATTGATGGTATTCAACCACTTTTAATATCCAAAATGGCAATTTCATATGGTTCAACTGATCAGAAAATAGATAGAAATATAGTAAATACTATATTTAAACGGGGCTTCTTTCATAGCTCAATTGGTAAAGAATCTGACTGCAATGCTGGATACCCAGGTTTGATTCCGCAGTCAGGAAGATCCTCTGGAGAAGGAAATGGCAATCCACTCTAGTATTCTTGCCTGGAGAATCTCATGGATAGAGGAGGCTGGCAGACTACAGTCCATGGGGTCACAAGAGTTGGACATGACTTAGCAAGTAAACCACCCCCACCCCCACCACCATACTTAAATAGTAGACATGGGCTTCTCTGGTGGCTCAGAAGGTAAAGAATCTGTCTGTGATGCAGAAGACCCAGGTTTGATCCCAGGTTGGGAAGATCCCCTGGAGAAGGAAATAGCAACCCACTCCAGTATTCTTGCGTGGAAAAGTCCATGGATTTTTTTGGTGAGGAGCCTGGTAGGCTACCACCCATGGGGTCACAAAGTGCCGGACACAATGGAGTGACTAACTGACAGATAGTAGACACACAATACAAGGGCACCCCTGGGGGGGCGTTGGCTATCTCTTAGTTTGCAGAGATGAAGAGCATAAAAAGTTTTGGACAGAGTGATCTAGACAGACGTCATAGAAGGAACAAAATTCCTGGGGCATGAAGGCGCATTACGCAATCATACTAACTGGGGCTGGAGTGTTTGTGAAGAATGGTAGGAAACAAGGCTACAGGAGACAGAGGCCAGAATCTGAAGATCCTTAGAGTAAACTTAGAGTAAATCTGAAGATCCTTAGAGTAAAGTTCAGTTTACTCTGGAACTACAGGGTCTCCAATGCCTTGCCCGATTATCTTCTTGGAGCCATATCTGTGTGACTTACACAGGTCCTTTGGGGCCTTCTGTGTTTTCTTTCTTTCCAAAGAGTGCCAGAAACAACACTCAACATGCAGAAGGTGCTCAGCAGACGTCTGTTAATCAGCCAGTTGACTGTCCCAACACTATATCACCATGTGCAAGATGTTCTTTGGTTTTCACTTGCTGGGGGAGGAGAATCTTGATTTTAATTTTTTTCTTTAATTATTAAGTTCCTTTCAAGTTTTAGCAGTGCAAGACATATCCTAAAACCAAAGGCTAGTTTGCTGCAAGAGTGTGATTCAAATTCAAGTTCAACTAATCTCTGTTAAGCACTTGTTTTGTGCTGGACACTTTCCCTTCACTAAGTTCACTGACTCCTTAAAATAACCCTGAAAAGATAAATTTCATTGTCTCCATTTTCTAAGACAGTTACATCAGTAGACTTGCTCATAAGTAGTGAAGTCAGGATTTGAACTTCGGTCTCTTTGTTCTTTGCTATGGATTTTTTCCTCAACAAGGGCTTCTCAGATGGCTCAGCTGGTAAAAATCCACCTGCAATGCAGAAGACCTGGGTTCGATCCCTGGGTTGGGAAGACCCCCTGGAGAAGGGAACCCACTCCAGTATACTGGCCTGGAGAATCTCAGGGACTATACAGTCCATGAGGTTGCAAAGAATCACACGACTGAGCGACTTTCACTTTCACTTTTCTCTACAAAGATAGCATTGGGAAAACATTGGTGAGGATGACAAGGATAGGGTTGATGATGATGAAGTGGTGATGATAGTAGCAGTAGTCATAAAATTAACCATTGCTAATACTGCAATTTGCAATATTTCTGAAAGTAATAATTGCCTTACTGTGTGCCGGGTACTAACCTAAACACTTAAAGGAATAACTTCATTGGAGTGTTTGAGCTATTGAAACTCTATAAAGTAAAGCTTTTTCTGATCCCCAATTTCTGATGAGGAAACTGAAGCTAAGGGTTACGCAAGGTTAAGCTACCTGCTGGGATTAAATAGCTTATTTGTGGCAGGGTTGGGTTGGTAAACCAGGGCCAGTGGCTTCTGAAATTAAAGTATTTGCTAGTTTCAGATTCCAGGCTCCATTCCTAGCCCTACCCAATCACCTTTTCCTGACTAGGAAGGAATAACAAAGAAAATGTTCTCTCAAAGCAAGGTTCTCAGCATCCTGCATCACCATGACAATGGGTCCTAGTCAATTTCTTTACAAGGAGGGGAAAAGCAAAAGTCAAACAGAGCCTCCATGGGAACATTCTGTGGGCAAACACCATGGCCAGTGTGCTCGGAGCCCCGTGTCCTCACTCAGTCCCAGGTGAATCACTCCTGGGATTGGAGCTGGGAGGTGGGCCAGGTTCCTGGTGCTCTTGGAGAGCCTTCAAGTCACTTTGAAAATTAATCCTTTTTCCTCCAAAATCTGAGCTCATAAATGAGCAGCTAGAAATCAAAGGGGAGAAACCAATGAGGATTCCTGGCAAGAGGTTTTAGGGCAACCCAGCTTTCTTCCTAGGATGACATCAACTTGTTTCACCTCTCCTGCCCATCCTCAGCCAAGGTCTAGTTTGTTTGTTTTTTAATTTTTATTTTTTTAGTATAGTTGATTTATAATGTTGTGTTAGTTTCAGGTATACAATAAAGTGAATCTTATATATATATATATATATATCCAGGGCCTCCCTGGTGGCTCAAATGGTAAAGAATCCACCTGTGATGCAGGAGACCTGAGTTTGATTACAGGGTCAGGAAGATTCCCTGGAGAAGGGAATGGCAACCCACTCCAGTATTACTGCCTGGAGAATCCCATGGACAGAGGAGCCTGGCGGGCTATAGTTCACAGGGCCACAAAGAGTCAGACATAACTGAGGGACTAACACTTCCACTTTCACAGAGTATTGAGTAGAGTCCCTTATGCCTTACAGCAAGTTCTTATTAGTGATCTATTTGAAGACTGTCAAATCCCAGGAGAATGTAGACTCCAAAAAGTCAAGGGTCAAGTTAAGCTCTCTTTCACTGTATACACGGCACTTCACAGGTGGCTCAGTGCTAAAGAATCTGCCTGCCAATGCAGCAGACACAGGAGATGCAGGTTCAATCCCTAGGTTGGGAAGAACTCCTGGAGTAGGAAATGGCAACCCACTCCACTATGCCTGCCTAGAAAATTCTGAACAAAGGAGCCTGGTGGGCTGCAGTCTACCAGTGGGGGTCACAAAGTGTCAGACACAACAGAGTGATTGAGCATGAACTGTTTACACATGCCAAACAATGCCTGACTCATAGTGGATATTTATTAGCTATTGATCAATTAGGTAATTGACTGCAGATAACACAAGCAAAGATTTGACTGGGGCAGAATGCTTTTGTTTCCAATATTTGATCATTTGAAGCAGAACCTTTTAACCTCTCCAGGAGGTGACATTTAAGCTGAGATTTGAATGACAAGAAGCAGCGAGTTAATAAAGAAAGAGAATTTCAGGCAAAAGAAATAACAGACTTTGGAGGTGGGAAGGAGAAACAAACCAGAGACCTCTGTGGCTCAAGAGAATGGAATATGTATATAAGAGAGAGAAGATGAGATTGGAAGGACAGAAAGGGTCAGCCCCTGTAGTGATGGAATCAAAATTTTATTCTACATGTTATGTGTCACCGTTGAAGGATTTTAAGCAAAAAGCAAAAAAAAAAAAAAAGTGTCATTCACTTGGTGTCCCCAGTGCTTGGCATAAAACAGGTGCTCAGAATGAGCTGAGGTGAATGAGCTGAGATAATGTATATTAAGTGTTTTTAAAAAGGAAGTGTTTCAGAATTGACAGTCATCGTCATTCAGAGAAGAATAAGACCCTGCTCCAGTACCATTGTCTTAGATCACAAAGCTATTACAGACTTCTGGATAATGAGGGTGGAACCCTAGAGACACCTGATTTTCACAGCACCTCTTTTCTGTGAAAATAATTTCAAGCCACATCAAGATGCAACGTTGGAATGGCAGGAGCCAGACTCTAGGAGACATTTCCATGAAGAAGTCACTCTGGGCCACCTGAGGCAGAACAGCAAGATCAGGAAGGGAAAAGGTAATAGATTTCCCCTGAGCTCTGGCATCTGAGACACGTGAGTTTCTGCTATGTAGGAGACATGTTCTGATGAGGTCATGATTCCATCCCTCCAACACTGCATCTTTTTTTTTATTATAGTCACATAGGGACTGCAGTAGCTGGAATTGTGATATTGCGAAGGATGCAGAGAAAGAGTGAACAACAGTTGCTTATTGTCACCTGGGATGGGAGATATGACAGGCCAAGCAGGAGGAGTCAGGGAGAGACAGGGAGCAGTGCAGACAGTGTACTTTTAAAATTTTATTTATTTGGCTTTATAAAGAAATAAATCAAATTTATTCATTTTAAAATTTATTCATTTGGCTGCACTGAGTCTTAGTTGCAGAATGCAGGAACTTTAGTTGTGGCATGTGGGATCTAGTTCCCTGATAGAACCCAGGTCCCCTGCGTTGGGAGTACAGAGTCTTAGCCACTGGGCCACCAGGAAAGTCCCAGAGTAGTGTACTCTGTGTAGGATTTAACGTGCTGCTCCAGACAAGGGAAGGACCACACATCGTGTTAAATAATCCATGAATAGATTCCCACTGCAGCATCAGTGGAGTAAAGTTTTCTCTTACACTCACNACTGGAATGTAGCCTTTGCCTCCTCCAGGGGATCTTCTCAACCTAGGGGTGGAACACCGGTCTCCTACATTGCAGGCATATTGTTTACCATCTGAGCCACCAAGGAAGCCAAAGAATACTGGACTGGGTAGCCTATCCCTTCTCCAGCGGATCTTCCTGACCCAAGAATCAAACTGGGGTCTCCTGCATTGCAGGCAGATTCTTTACCATCTGAGCTACCAGGGAAGCCTATATGAGTCTGTAAATTTTACACCAAGGTCACATTACGTCATATCTGCTATTGAGCAACTTGCTTTTCCCCTTTAAAAAGTTACTTTCACATCAGCTCATCTAAAGCAGTTTTATTCTTTTAATATATTGCAGTTTTCAATGAAAGGGATGCAGCTTTTCACGAATGCTGTAGTCGTCTTCTGTGTCTTTGGTGCTTTTTCACTTGTATCGTTTTCCTGATGTCTTCTCCCTCTTTTGAGGTCAATTTTGTACCTGCATTTTCCTAGAAAATGCTCCGTTTCCTTCTCTTCCATTTTGTATTTGTTTCATTTGCGCTCTTACCTTCATCATCATCTTCTGGGTTTCTTAATTTGGGTGTTTAGGTAATTCATTTTTCTTATTTAATTATGCAGGGTTTTGATAACCTAGATCTAGAAAAACACATTTCCCCTCAGATATTCTGCTTAAAATATCCATGAGTAATTTCAAAAGATTGTTTAGAACTTTCTAGATGGTCGACCTGTTCTCTTCTAATTTACATTNTTTCAATGTGTGCATGTATATATTATATATATATATATATATATATATAAAATACAGAAAGAGAAAGGTTTTTTCTTAACTAATTTGGCCAATTTGAGTTGTAAAAAAATAGCATATTATCGAAGGGAGAGAATAGCATGGAAACATATACACTATCATACGTAAAACAGATAAACTCACTTGGGCATGAATGCTCCATTGGCTAAGGATGGCTCATCGTCATCCAGTCCGTCAAAAAGATGTGACTTGGCTGTGCCTGTTGTTTGTAAAGCCTTTGGTCGGACTCTGGTGGCAGGGCGGGGTGTCAGTTTATAATGAGTAGGTGTAGTGAGAGCCTTCTGGGCTGCTGGATTTGTTGGTTTCAATCTCTGAAAAACAAAAAAAAATCAAGGATAGCTCTAGTTTAACTCAAGTATGGTACTGGCCCTAACACCAGAAGACTAGCTTTCACATCTCATCTCTGCCATTCACCAACTAGATACCTTCTGGAGTCTCAGCTCCCAGAACACAAGGATTTCTCACCCAACTTTGTATGAATGTGTGCCTGCTAATTAAACTGTCTTTATTTCTCTACAAATGATTTTCATCCATCTTGCCAACCCCATTTCAAATGGGTTTGTCTGACTTGTTTCAAAACATAATCGAGACATTCCATTTGAAGTGCTTTACAAATCAAAATGTCTTAACAGAACATATTAACATACTTTGTATATTTCTCTTCATCTTACAAAAGAGAGAAGCCTGCAATTGTTTTGCTTTCTAAAACAAAGATGACAATATTTATGTTCATTTTAAGAAAATATAACATCAAAACTCTAAGCTTAATTATTTTTATTAAATTACTTATTATTATTCATTTATTATTTATTTAATTAAATAAAATATCTTCACGAAAAACTGAGACACAGCCATAAACAACTTTTATGCAATATAAATCACTGAAAAGTATATAGAAATTAACTTAAAGAAACCCTGTGTCTCCTAATGCCTCTCTTTATCTCTTGGCAAGCATGAATTTACTGTCTCTATAGATCTGTGTATTCTAGACATTTTATATAAATGAATCGTCTTTATGTTTCGCTTAACTCAGCATTGTTTTCAAGATTCATTCACACTGTAGCATGTATTGTTAGTTCATTCCATTTTACGGCTGAAATGATATTCTATCATATAGATATACAACATTGTGTTTACCCATTCATCATCTGATGCACTCTATTACTGCATATACTAAACTAAAGCTGGGTAAATTTAATAATGTACAAGTCTGATCGTCCTCACTAGATAGCAAGCTCTTAGAGAAAATATTGTTTATTTTCATTAGGTACCCTCAGTGCTAAACACAATGACTAGTCAGACATAAATGACTAAATAATACTGTATACTGAGCAACTTATTTTAATTCTCAACACTGAATAGAATTACTACTGCTATTTTACAGATGAAATTAAGAGAGGCAAAAAGAGATGCCGAACATCTCACAGACTGTAAGTGGTAAAATAAGAATTAAATGGACCAAAGACTACTTTCAATGCCACACTACAGTGAGCAGAAGATCATTTCTAAAGCCTACGAGACTAAGACAATGCTATGTAGAAATCAGGAGAAAAAAATTTTGATTTGCCATTTAAGACATTAGAAAAAAAGACAGACATTATGATGCTAGGGAAATCAGCCTCCAAGAATCTTAGTTTGCTCAACTATAAGAGTATATATCTGATTTATTTCAGGTCTCAGCCTTTACTTCAGTCTAACACTCATTTTCACTGTCATGTTGCCTTCCAGGTACAAAAATAATTTAGTTTTTTTTAGTACCCCTGGCCTACTGAAAAGCATAAATAATGTGTCTTAAAAACTTAATTACAAAACCAACACAAGATTGTAAAGCAACTGTCCTCTAATCAAAATTAAGTTAAAAAAAAAAATACACCTAAGTTTTCCTACTTTGAGAACTGATTTTATTGAAACTTCCTTAAATTTACCTCTTCTTTCTTCTTAGGGTCTGACATGGGATTCCGGAAGAGAGGAGAGTCTCCAAAAGGTGAGTATGTCAGACTATTGATGTGCTGTTGGAGAACAGCCTGCTGGGCAGCAGAAGCATTTGGATCTGTCAAAGCTTTGTAAAAAAAGGAAAGAAAAGGCAAGACGTCAGTCCAAGGATCCAGTGTCTTAAATCAAGAGAACTCAAGGCTCCCTTCAAAATGTTCAGACTCACTCAGTAGCATTACTGGTAGAGAGCAGAGGAACAAATTGCGAAGAAAATAAAACAATCTAAAAGATCAAAGATATGAGGAGCATTTCACAAGAAATAACACATATAAAATTTTACTGAGGTATTCATTATTGCTAATAATCAAAGAAACGTAAACCACAACAACCTTGCAGACACTTTATATCTACTTCATTATCAATGGCATAGCTGTATAAAAAGGGATACAGTATGATTTTCAGAAACACTGCAAATTGGTTTAATTGGTCTAAAAGAAACAATGACAGTACATAGAGCAAGTACTGTTTTTATATTTTTTAACCTAATAATTTCAATCATGGAAATTTAACCCAAAGACAGAATTAAACTAGAAAGAAAATAAATTTTTCCAAGTGTTCACTGAACATTATCTGCAATAGTCAAGACTTGGAAACAACCTATGTCTGACATTAACCCTTGCAAAAATGATTCAACATGATGGATTAAGTAGATATTAAAAATGACAATGTGGAAATAAGGTACTCTGATTCAATAAGTAAAAAGTTCCAGAGTAAAAAATATAAGTACACTGAGAACATAGAGGAAGAATGAACATGGAGGAAGCAAACAAAAGTGAAAATGGCTATATTTCGTCCTTATGAGAGACAGGAACAATGATCTACAATTGTACACAGTAAAAAGAAACCAGCAACGAGTAGTCCCACAACTATCTGCACTGCACCTTGACTGATCAAGAAACTTCTTTGCAAGATAAATATTTCAAAACCAAATACTGATAAAAAATAAAATCACAGTGATTTCATTTTTAGAAATAAAATAATTTTTTCTTTATAAGCATTTAAAATAAGGCTAAACCCAAAATATGATAAAATAATTAATATAAAGGGGGTACCATAAACAAAAAGATTTTGAAAAATTTAAAACGAGGGAGAAAGATAAGAGTAGCACCAACAACAAACCTAGAACAGAAAATTAAAGTAAAATTAATAAAAAGGAGGTAGATCCACCTTAGTCAAATTGAGCTTTCTTAAAACTGGATGTATTCACTCAATACTAAAACACGGTATGTTGATGTATAAGGACAGAGTACAAATTTGCTCAGGAGTGTGAAACCCAGGGGAGATGTCAATTTGAAGATCATAAATTGTTTGTGCTCAGAAAGTTCCTAAATCCAATTTCAGACTACTGCTGAGAAAAATATATAGGAAGTAGCTTTTGATACACAGGGCCGCACAATAACATGATGTTTTTCTACGGACTATACAACGAGACTGAAGAAAGCCTGAATACTTTTATTAAAGAACTCTAATATTCACTAATCAGTTTGTCACCTGACAATCAATTATGTATTAAAATTAAAAAACAAAAACCACTAATTAGGACCAGTATTTACCAAGTATAGGTCACCTTTCCTGGACATGCTCAAATAAAAACTTCCTCAACTAATCCAAACATAATTAGGAATGTGTGCAAGGATATCTTTATTTCTGTATGTTTAAATACAAAATCCACTCTATGTTAACTAGATTATTTCAAATTCAGAAAAGAGTTGATCAGTTAGCAAAAATAAGAGAACAAGCAAACATAAGCATTAGTGAAGCTACCACTGATTGGTGTTATAGTCAGTTCTGGCCTTAAAAGTTGAAAACATGAAATCACATCATGATCAAAGGATTAAAGAGATAGAAGGATTAAAAATCAAGTTTTCTGAGAACAGAAGAAATTGATACTTTAACTGAAAGAAAGGCAATAGGGTTACCACAAAGAAGCTGTAGGAGACTGATCTTGCTTGGGTTTAGGAGGTAAAAGTAGAACCCCTCTAGGCTCCTCTGTCCATGGGATTTCCCAGGCAAGAATACTTAAGTAGGTTGCCATTTCCCACTCTAAAAGTAGAACCACTGAGTTGAAACTCTAAAAAGGCAAGTTTTGGTTTCTAAACAACCTGAACAATGTACTGGACGACATGTAAAGAAGCCACCACAGCTGATGCTTTTAATAAGCTCTAAAGCACCTTTCAGATCCCATGATGCAAAAGATGTGCATTCTAAATCAATATACCTACATTTAAATGGACATTAACACTACTATATGTAACTACAATATCAAATTCATGTCAGGAAGTTTTAACTGGCTTTAGGGAAAGATGGATTATTTAAAAACCAATCAAAACTATCTAAGAAAAAACAGCAGGCTATGATATTTGTGTTACCTCTTACTGAAATAAAAACTAAGGAAAAGAAATAAATATTTTTTATGATAAAACTGATTTTAATTTTTCATACAGAAATTAAGAGTTCTAATTAACCTCTAGTACCTTCACAGACCTAATTAAAATCTATGGTTACAACAAAGTAAATTATCTACATGTCACATGAAGACAAAAAACAGGAAGGTGCAAATGAACGGATGAGAAAACAACAAATGTCTAGGGAAAGAAGTGGACACAGTGATAGAGCAGAAGAAAGTAAACTGTATCTTGGATAATAGTCAAAATGAGGACTTTCTGCCTTAATCCCAGAAAGCTTAATGATTTAAGAATACTACATTTGAGAAAGTGAGACTATGAAAAAATAATCAATACAAAGTATATATACAAAACAACTACTCTACCCTGTCATCTTCCTAATCAGAATTTTAACGAAAAATTCTACCTAAGAACAGGATGCTTAAAAGAAGGAACTTTCACACAATGAGAAAAACAATAAAAATCCAAAAAGATGATTCAGAAGACAATAAAAAACCTTGTAGAAAGTAGAAACAGTTAAAAAAATTATCAAACATTAGGACAGAAAAGGTCTGTGAATTCTCTGGCAGTCCGGTGGTTAGGATTCAGCACCCTCACTACTGGGGCCCACGTTTGAAACCTGGTTGGGGAACTAAGATGCCACAAGACTCACAGTGTGGCCAAAAAAAAAGAAAAGGTATAAGCAAATCACAGAAATTTCAGAACAAAGAGACAATCCTAAATGTTTGTGGGGGGGGGGGGGGGGCCCAGTGTGAAGAAAGGCAGGAAACTTGCC
>SJYV01003368.1:975152-1012911 GCA_006410875.1 Neotragus pygmaeus
GCAAGCTTCCAGCTTATATAGGCAAGCAGGGAGGGACTTTCCACAGTTCTACCAATTAAGTTAAAGGTCAAATCGTTATGTGCTTCAGTTGCACCAATCGTGTTAAAGGTCAGCCTTCAGTTGCACCAATCGCATTAAAGGTCAGCCTTCAGTTGTACCAATCACTTTAAAGGTCAAGTCATCATGTGCCTTCATTGTAACAGAAGTCTATAGTGATCAATCAAAAACTTTAACAACATAAACTACGCCCCAACTCCTTCCTGTAGGCGCCATCTTAGTTTCCTACCGCAAAGCTAGCCCATTCTTTTTTAAGGTTTCCCATTTAGGGCCCCACATTTGCCGACTAAGGTCCGTCTAGTAAGGGCTATAGTTTTTTCAGTAGTCACGTATGGATGAGAGTTGGACTGTGAAGAAGGCTGAGCACCGAAGAATTGATGCTTTTGAACTGTGGTGTTGGAGAAGACTCTTGAGAGTCCCTTGGACTGCAAGGAGATCCAACCAGTCCATTCTGAAGGAGATCAGCCCTGGGATTTCTTTGGAAGGAATGATGCTAAAGCTGAAAGTCCAGTACTTTGGCCACCTCATGCGAAGAGTTGACTCATTGGAAAACACTATGATGCTGGGAGGGATTGGGGGCAGGAGGAGAAGGGGATGACAGAGGATGAGATGGCTGGATGGCATCACAGACTCGATGGACATGAGTCTGAGTGAACTCTGGGAGATGGTGATGAACAGGGAGGTCTGGCTTGCTGCGATTCATGGGGTCACAAAGAGTCGGACACAACTGAGCTAATGAACTGAACTGAAAAAAAAAAGAAAAAGAAATAAAAATTTAAAAATAAAAGAATAAAGATGTGAAATGGTAAGAGATATATCAGATCATAGGACCAAACATGGAGATTCAGCATACCACTGATGTTTCTAAAAACACAATCATAAGAAAAGACAAAAGCAATCATCAGAGAGAACATAGCAACACACCTTCCAGGTTTATGGATGATCTGATTTGTAATGCTAATAGATACACTGAATGACACCATCTAGATACAATCTGATTAAGTTTTAGAATTTCAAGGAAAAATGTTTAAAATCCTACATGCAGCCAGGCAGAAAATGAAACATAACTGAAAAATGGTTTACCTGGGAAGATGAAAACATGATACAGGTCTCAAACTTTTCTTCAATACTGCCAATACTCGAGTAGGAAAGATTGTGACTCAAGTGTTGCGCTGTGCTTAGTCGTTCAGTCACGTCCGATTCTTTGTGATCCCACGGACTGTAGCCTGCCAGGCACCTTCGTCCATGGGGATTCTCCAGGCCAGAATACTGGAGTGGGTTGTCATGCCCTCCTCCAGGGGATCCTCCTGACTCAGGAATCAAACTGGGGTCTCATGCATAGCAGTCGATTCTTTACTGACTGAGCTACCAGGGAATCCCTTATAACCCAAGAATCACCACCAGATCTCCTGAAGCAATGATAAAGTCATCCTCAGAAAAGAACAAGAGGAGGCTTCTGAGGAAGTCCACACTCACTGCATTACTAACAAAAACCTAATGCAACTAAAGTAAAATGAAAGTGCCTCAACACAATTTTTTTAAATTGTCTTAAGTCAGTGGTTAAGGACACAGTTCTATTAATATTAGCAATAAGACAAGGAAGCCCACTGTTGTTTATTAATGTGCTGGATATTCTAATCTATTCAACAGGTCATGAGAAATAAAGGAGTAGGGAAATTCACTACTCTTTCCTCTACATATGATTACCTACTTAGAAAAAAAATATGAGCTGGGAAAATGGAAATAATAAAAATGTTTTGAAGGTAATCAGTTGCAAAATTAATACATTTACATCTCCCTATATTTTTAAAACAAAGGAATTAGAAGATGCAAAACAGTTGATCTCCAGCAGGAAAAACAACAACAAAATCCCCCAGAACTCATAGGCAAAACACACACACAAGATATATGATATGAAGTTTTTCTGATGCTCTATACTGACTCTGTGATGACCTAGAAGGGTGGGGTGGGCAGCGTGGGAGGTTCACGAGGGAGGGGATATATATATATGCATTCAGCTGATTCACTTCGTTGTACAGCTAAAACTAACACATTGTAAAGCAATTATACTTCAATAAATAAAGAAAGAAATTTGTTTTTGTTGTTGTTGTTCAGTCGCCCAGTCATGTCCGACTGTCCGACTCTTTGTGATCCCATGGACTGCAGCATGCCAGGCTTCCCTGTCCTTCACTATCAGCTGGAGTTTGCTCAGACTCATGTCTATTGAGTCAATGATGTCATCTAACCATCTCATTCTCTCTTGCCTGCTTCTCCTCCTGCCTTCAATCTTTCCCAGTATCAGGGTCTTTTCCAATGAGTTGGCTCTTTGCATCAGGTGGCCAAAGTATTGGAGCTTCAGTTTCAGCATCAGTCCTTCCAGTGAATATTCGGGGTTGATTCCCTTTAAGACTGACTGGTTTGATCTCCTTGTTGTGCAAGGCACTCTCAAGAATCATCTGCAGCACCACAGTTTGAAATCATCAGTTCTGTGGCACTTAGCCTTCTTCATGGTTCAACTCTCACATCCATACATGACTACTGGAAAAACCATAGCTTTGACTAGATGGACCTTTGTTGGTAAAGTGATGTCTCTGCTTTTTAATAGGCTGTCTATGTTTGCGTAGCTTTTCTTCCAAGGAGCAAGCATTTTTTAATTTCATGGCCACACTCACTGTCTGCAGTGATTTTGGAGCCTCTGTCACTGTTTCCACTTTTTCCCGGTCTAATTGTCATGAAGTGATGGGACTGGATGCCAAGACTTCGTTTTTTGAATGTTGAATTTTAAGCCAGCTTTTTCATTCTCCTCTTTCACCTTTCTTCATCAAGAGGCTCTTTAGTTCCTCTGCTTTCTGCCATTAGGATGATGTCATCTGCACATCTGAGGTATTGGTATTTCTCCCAGCAATCTTGATTCCAGCTTGTGATTCATCCAGCCCAGCCTTTCACACGATGCAATCTGCATATAAGCTAAATAATCAGGGTGACAATAGATAGCCTTGATGTGTTCATTTCCCAATTTGGAACCAGTCCTTTGTTCCATATCCAGTTCTAACTGTTGCTTCTTGACCTGAAAACAGGTTTCTCAGGAGACAGGTAAGGTGGTCTGATATTCCCTTCTCTTTAGGAATTTTCCAGTTTGCTGTGATTCCCACAGTCAAAGGCTTTAGTGTACTCAATAAAGCAGCAGGAGATGTTTTCCTGGAATTCCCTTGTTTTTTTCTATGATCCAAACAGATGTTGGCAATTCGACCTCTGGTTCCTCTGCCTTTTCTAAATCCAGCTTGAACATCTGGAAGTTTTCAGTTCACATACTATTGAAGCTCAACTTGAAGGATTTTGAGCATTATCTTGACAGCATGTGAATTGAGCACAATTGTGTGGTAGTTTGAACATTCTTTGGAATTGCCCTTCTTTGGGAATTTTTTTAGAATGCACTAAAATTATGCTGAGTTTCATTTGAAAATATGAGATGAGACTAACCAAGAGATTTGAGGGATATGAGAGTTGCAAAATGAGAGGCACCCTGTCCTGCTAGATATTAAATTTCTAATAAGATACTACATAAAATAGCAATAAGTTCCAAGACAATGAATTATCTATTTGTTATGGAAGAAGAGAAATCTCAGCCTGACAACACACACCAAAATAAACTCTAACCAGATTAAAATTAGGTGTAAATATATGAACAAAGCCATAAAAAGGTACAGACAAATTATACCTGAAAAGGAAGAAATTTGGAAGCAATGGAAGCATCACAAACACTCAACAAATTCAGTAATGATAACTTATTTAAAATATCAACAAAATAAAAGAAAAAAAACAAAATTAAAAATATAGCAGACAAATCTGTTATATTTAGTATATAAAACCCATTCAGAAATTAAAATTCAGTAGAAAAATGGTCAAAGAGCATGAATGATTGGCTTATTTAGAGCAAAAGCTCAAATGACAAACAGAGGAAAAAAGCTATCAGCTTTCTTTCTATGCAGATAAACATAAATGAAAAAATAAGCTGCTTTTTATTTTTCTATCAAATAGAGAAGAACAGCTTTAAACTGGCACTGCCCAATGCTTATGAAGATTCAGTGACATGGTCAGCTGTATACACTACTGGTGGCATGGTAAATTTGAACAAACTTTACAATGAACAAATTGAAAAGTATGTCTCAAAAGACAAAATATTCAACCTGTCAATAACTCTTATAGAAATCTTCCTTAAGAAAATACTTATGGACTTGTGCTTCAGAATATCCAACACAATTGGTCAAGTGAAAGATGTCCACTAGAGTTTACCTCTTGGGCACTCGGGGGACAAGGGTGAGATCCATCCAGTTGGTGAATTTGGGAGAAGACATGGGGTCTGAGGGGTCCTGCCTTCTCTACCCTCTTCCTCTGGGTGGAATCTGACTCCCCACATAAGAAGGTGTCTACTGCTCTGTTCTCCCTCTGTCTCTCTCTCTCTAATATATGAATGCATTGTATAATATATACATATATATGTATGTATATAGTGGTCATGTGTGGTGCTGAGAGTTGGACAGTAAAGGAGGCAGAATGCCAAGGAATTGATGCCTTCTAACTGTGGTGCTGGAGAAGATGCCTGAAAGTCCCTTGGACCAGTCAATCTTAAGGGGGATCAACCCTGAATATTCATTGGAAGGATGATGCTGAAACTGAAGTTCCAATATTTTTGTTACCTGATTCGAACAGATGATTCATTGGAAAAGTCCCTGATGCTGGGAAACATCAAGGGTAGAAGGAGAAGAGGGCATCAGAGGATGAGATGGCTGGATGGCATCACCAATGCAATGAGCATGAACTTGGGCAAACTCTGGGAGATGGTAAGGGACAGGGAGGCCTGGCATGCTGCAGTCCATGGCTCACAAAGAGTCAGACATGACTGGGCAACTGAACAACAGCAACTATATGTATATATAACTCAGCCATAAAGAGATGGAAATCTTTCCATTTGTGATAACATGAATAAAATTTCAGAGCATTGTGCTCAGTGAAATAAGCCAGACTGAGGAAGACCAATATAGCATGACCTCACTTACAAGTAAACTATTAAAAAAGAAAAATGAACTCTTAGAAAACTGATTGGTGGTTTCCAGAGGCTGAGGGGTAGGGGAAATGGGGAAGTGTTGTCCCAAGGATCCAAACTTCCAGTTATGAGATGAATCAATGTTGGGGATCTCATGTACAGCGTGGAGACTGGAACTAACAACACGGCATTTGACACTTGAGAGCTGATAAGAGGGTAGTTCTTACATGTCTCACCATTCACACAAAAATAACTGAAACTGTGCAAAGTGACGGATGTGCTAAGATTATTGTGGGAAACAGTTCACAATATGTACATGGATCAAGCCTTGACTTTTACATCTTAAACATATACAGTGTCATAGGTCAACTGTATTTCAACAAAGCTGGAAACAATATTCTGGAATGTGGCATCAGGGAGTTCTCTGTGGTTCTACATCCTCCAAATTAGTACACAATCAGTAACTAAGTTAACAGACCCTTACTTGTCCTAACTTCTGTGTGTCTAATCTTCAGCTGCCTCTGAGGGTGGGAACAAAAGAGTACTATTTTTTATTTAAGTTATTTATTTATTTGGCTGTGTTGGGTCTTAGTTGCATCATGCAGGATCTTTTTGATGGGGTGCAGGGACTCTCGAGTTGCGGCACCTGGGCTCAGTAGTTATGGCACATAAGCTCTGGAGCACAGCGGCTTCAGTAGTTGAGATGCACAAGCTGAGTTGCTCCAGGGCATGTGGGATCTCAGTTCTCCAACCAGGGATCGAACCCATGTCTCCTGCATTGCCAGGTAGATTCTTAACCACTGGGCCACCAGGGAAGTCCTGAGAGGGTACTATTTATTAACCCCCCTCCCAAACCTCAGTTCAGTGTTATTTACAACCACACACCAAAAAGAGGACAACAAAGATACAGCAAGTGAGAAGGCTGATGAACTCAATGTTAGTTTCTCTATAGGATGGACTATCGTACAGACTCTAAAAGCTGTACATAATATGTGCAGGATGGAATATTACTCATCCATACAAAAGAATGAAATAATACTATTGGCAGCAACATGGATGGACCTAGAGATCATCATGCTAAAGTGAAGTCAAACACAAAGATAAACAGCACATGATGTCACTTTAATGTGGAATCTAAAAAAATATGATTTGAATGAACTTGTATACAAAACAGAATTAGACCCACAGACATAGAAAACAAATTTATGATTACCAAAGGGGGAAGGAGAGGAAGGATAAATTTCGAATTAGGGATTAACATATATACACTGGAGAAGGGAATGGCTCACTCCAATGTTCTTGCCTGAAGAATTCCGTGACAAAGGAGCCTGGTGGGCTACAGTCCATGGAGTCTGAAGTGTCAGATGCTTTCACTTTTTTCATATATAACATAGATAACTAACATATATCTACTGTACAGCATACAGAATTATACTCGATATTTTGTAATACTATATAATGGAAAAGAATCTGAAAAAGGATAGATACACACACACATGAATCACTTTGCTGTATACCTGAAACTAACATAACATTGTAAATCAACTATACTTCAATAACAAATAAATAAAAGTGGTACATAAAAGAAAATGGGCACTATCTAATATCAAACGCAAGGAAGCACATAACAAAAATAGTGCATAAGTAAATATATCTACAAATTGTGATACCTGGAGGAAAAAAAAACTAGAATAAATACTTTAAAATGACACCATTTATCTCTGGGTGCCAGAGCTATGGGGCATTCTTATTTTCTCCTTTCTGTTTTTCAGGAATTATATAAATTTCAGACACTATGTTTGTACTGATTTTATAATCAGAAAAAAATTCATGTCATTTGTGATAGAAGAGGATCATAGAGGTCAGAGTGACTTTGCACTCTTTGTCCTCTGCTCATCAGGAGGAATAAACTCTTTGATTTTGGCCCAGAGCATTTTGAACAGATGAATATAAACCCACTACAGGTGTATTCTGAGAAAATTCAGCACAACTGCTCTCAGTCAGGGCATCTGACAACCTTCAGACCTTCTGTCCCTCGGTGGGCTCAGTGCATCTATCCATCCACCGACTCGTGCCAGGAGCGATGGACGAACAGGGGCCCCTTGTGTGGCACTCTGCTCAGTGTCACGTGTGTGGCCTTCAGAAGTTTGACTGTCACCCCAGAGGAGTGCTCCATGGCAGAAAGGCAGACATGCAGACAAAACTAGCAGTGTGATATAACGGGTGCTACGGAGGAGGCAGGAACACTGTGGGGGACACGGAGGAAACAACGCTGATCTCTCTGGGATATTCGCTAGAGGAAATAACATTTGACCTGGGTCTTGAAGAACGAAGAAGCAGTGGAGAGGCTAGGTGGGCAGGGTATCTCAGGCTCAGCAACAGGAAAGAGAGAAAGAGGGAGAAAGACAGAGTGAGGTTATGTCACCACTGGTATCCTAAAAATTGTGAAGTGCATAGGAGGAGCTAGGGTTCTTCGGTCCTACGTCATAGGAACTGACTGTAACTAACCAAGGGAGAAAGGGAGTTTGCTGGGAAAATGCAGGGTGGCTTCAAGAATCACCAAGCTTAAAAAAATTATGATGAGAAAAGGCAGCTCCAAGAATCTTTAGAAAAGCTAGACTGGTCTCTTCTGGAAGCTGCAACAGGATCAGTCGTGGTGAATCTACTCTTTTACTCAAGACTTGATTCCAGAGAGGAAGCATTTGAAGGGTGTAGGATAAATAACAGAGGCACCCCTTGCTCTTGAAGTTTTTTTTCCTTAATTAAAGTATAATTGACTTTCAATTTTGTTAATTTCTGATGTACAGCAAAGTGATTCAGATATATGTGTGTGTGTGTGTGTGTGTGTGTGTGTGTTAGTCATTCAGTCATGTCCAACTCTTTGTGACCCCATGGACTATAGCCTGCCAGGCTCCTGTGTCCATTGAATTCTCCAGGCTAGGATACTGGAGTGGGTTGCCATTCCCTTCTCCAGGGGATCTTCCCAAACCAGGGATTGAATCCAGGTCTCCTGGATTACAGGCAGATTCTTTACCACCTGAGCAACCAGGGAAGCCCATGTGTGTGTGTGTGTGTGTGTGTGTGTGTGTGTGTGTGTTTGTATGAATTGTGGTTTATTCCATTAAGGTTTATTACAGGAGATTGAATATAGTTCCTCATGCTATATAGTATGATTTTGTTGTTTATTTTATATATAGTAGTTTTATATATATGTAAAGTTATATATATATATATATTGTTTTATATATATACATATATATATAGTAATTATATATGGTAGTTTTATCTGTTAATCCAAAACTACTAATTTATCCCTCTCCTCTTTCCCCTTAACCATAAGTTTGTTTTCTATGTCTGTGAGTCTGTTTCCATTTCATAAATAAGCTCACCTGTGTCATATTTAAGATTTCGCTTCTGGAGTTTTCATGACGAGTCACAGTTTAAAGCAATATAACGCCAGTGAGTGTTTGTACTAAGTCACTTCAGTCGTGTCTGACTCTGCAACCCTGTGGACCATAGCCCACCAGGCTTCTCTGTCCATGGGATTCTCCAGGCAAGAATACTAGAGTGGGTGAGTGGGTTGCCACGTCCTCTTCCAGGGGATCTTCCTGACCCAGGGATCGAACCCTCGTCTCTTATGTCTCCTACATTGGCAGGCAGGTTCTTTACCACTAGCGCCACGTGGGAAGCCTCAATATAATGCCTAGGCACTCGATAAACTTTGTTTTCTTTCCTTCCTTACAGCACCCAAATTGTGGTAAGACCAACACATAAGATTTCACTGGGGTGTACAAAAGGGAGCTGACAATAAGAAAGCACACACCATTTATGTGCCATTTGTCCAAAATGACCTCAGCTAGCTGATCCCCTTTCCTGAGACTTCCAGCACGCTTTCCATCCCTGGGCAGAAAGTGGCCCCACACGGAAAGCTCAGGCTTGCTCTTCAAGCTGCCAGGAACATGACTCTAAGCTAAAGCCCAAAATAATTCCATTAGTCACATTCCAAAGTGCTAAGCAGAAACAAAAAGAAATCAAAATTAACTTCAATACCTATAGTGACAGCAGCAATTAAGGTGACAAGATTATGGGAGTCATTGCCATCACCGGAGATCTTTGCCTGAGGGGGAAAATAACCGGGAGTATAGAAGGGCTGAGAAACAGAGAAACTTTAGTTGTGGGATGACCCACTATTCACAACATATGGACCACCAGCCCTGGGGAGATGCAAAAGAGGCATTTCTTCACATCATCAGGATGCATTCTGTACCAACCATGTGCCAAGATTTTGAAGTTATTTCCTCTGTTTCTCACAACAACTCTGCTGCTGCTAAGTCACTTCAGTCGTGTCCGACTCTGTGCGACCCCACAGACAGCAGCCCTTTGGGTTCTGCCATCCCTGGGATTCTCCAGGCAAGAACACTGGAGTGGGTCACAACAACTCTACAAGAGGTTTTATTGTTCCTGTCTTACAGATGAATAAACAGTCATAGAAAATTCCAATAAATTACCCAAGTTCATCTTGATGGAAAGGAAGAGAACCAAGACTGAAATCAAGGTCTTCCTCAACAGAGATCCACCCCATGACTATCCCACCACGCTGTCACTTTAGATAATCAGATAACATCAATCTTATTCCCCAGGCTTTTTTTTTTTTTTTTTAAATTGGGTTGCACCAGATCTTAGTTGCAGCTTATGGGATCTAGTTCCTTGACCAGGGATCGAACCCTGGCCCCCTGCATTGGGAGCATGGAGTCTAAGACCCTGGACCACCAGGTGGTTCCCCAGGCTTCTTCCGGATCTGTGCTCCACGTGCTAGGAAACACACCAAGGCTGTTGGATGGAATTGGAACACTGCATGAGTTGCCCATTTGTTTCTCTTTCTGCTTTCTGGTTTGTACCACTGCAAGAGATGGCTAAAGAACTCCAGTGCAATTATGCAAAACAGACCCAAGTGTTAGAGAACATCCTGCTCTGAAATCCCAGGAAAGGTAAATTACATCTTGCTGTGCAGAGTGACAAAAACAATCATTAAAGTCCGCAGGCCTGGCCAGAGGGAGTTCAAGCAGCCCGGAGAAGCTCTTTGTGGTTCTGCCATCTGGTCCCCTCTCCCCAGGATGGTGCCCTTCTGGGTGTTTTATATATTTCCTTATTGATCCCCTCCATGGAGGCCCAGGGTAGTGGAGAAAGCAAGCTGGCCTGGAGAAAACTTGCTTTTATCAGAATAATAATGAGTGAGTGGCTTTTCCAGGCTAATTATATCACTCAGGCCAATTTGGGGGCAACTGTGAAGGCTTTTAGAGCAAGGAAGCAGGGATCATTACCAAGTCTTCTCTGTGTATGGAGGAGGGCAAATAAATAATAAATGACAATAATAATAACACCCATCACTAAAATGTGGTGTGTTTTACAGTCTGCAATACCTCCCACCAAATGCGTTTTGATTTCTAAGCCAGTAGCCTTGTTTTCTGCAGTCTTGAGAGAAACTCAGAGGAGGCAGAGAGTCAGAACTGGTTTTAGTAACTTGGAAAATTGTATTAGATTCATGTCAAGAGGCTCCTCTGGTGAGATCAATGTAATAGCGCAATCCTGTCTTAATGGAACTCACTATGGTCTGCGTCTGTGCCTGTTGCAGAAAGCCTTGTGCCTATGTCTGTGGCAGCAAAGCATTGAACTCCTTTTTTAAAGAACCCTTTAAAAAATGATGCCCATGGCAAATAGCTCCCCAGACCATTGCCCACTAGCCAGATGTTGAACAGTCCAAGTCATCTGTACACAGAACTCGGAGACACAAAAGCTTTGATAAGAAAGATATGGTAAATTAGCAGGGACATTCAAAGACTTAGCTAAAACACAGATAAAACGAAAGGCAAATGAGTAAACACTAGAACGTTAAAGCCATTCTGTCTTAAGAATCAATCACCCTGGTGAAGAAGAGAATAGAGATTTATCAAGTTGTTTCTTATTCATTCATTCACTCCATCATGCATTTACTCAACCACTATCTACTGAGACCCTACTGTGTTCCAGGCACTGTTCAAGGTGCTTGGGGATATCAATTAGCAACAATAAAAAGATAAAGGAGTTTCAACAGATATGTGTGGGGAGAGGGTGAATAAAAGAATAATAATAAGCCAATTATACAGTATGTTTGAAGGTGGTAAGTGCAGTGCAAAACAAAAAGGAAAGCAAGTGAGGGGAGGTTGGGGGTGTCATGAGGAGGAACACTGAGATTTTAAATAGGATGGTCTCACAGAAAAGGAATCTTTGAGCAAAAGATTCAGTGGAATTAGATGGCCGATCTGTATAGCAATGGGGGAGTCTTATGATGGAAGTGTGCTTGGCTTGATTAAACAGAAACAGAGAATACAGTGGGATCAGAGAGGTTATGGGGGTAGAGAGTGGATCATATATGATCTTGTAGGCTATTTTAAAGGCTTCCCTGGTGGATCAGTGGTAAAGAATTCTTGCCTGGGAAGTCCCATGGACAGAAGAGCCAGGTAGGCTCCATCATATCATCATCATCATCATCAACAAAACATCATCATTGCCACCACCATCACCATTATCCCCATCGTCACCATCATCACCCCCATCATCACCACCACCATCAACATCTTCACCAATCATCATCATGCCATTCTCATTTCATAGATGAAAACAAAGAGACTCTCAGAGAGGGGAAGTAACTTCCCAAAGTCAAGGTCACCCTAGGGAGAAGGTACAGAGCCAGGATCCTACTAGGAAATTGCTGAACTGACATTATTAAAGGGATTTTCTGCCCCCAGGTATCTTCCCTGTAGAAGCTTTCACTGGATTCAACATTCCTCTCTTAGTTCTTTCCCCATTAACAGCGGGTTCCTCTGGGGCAATGATCTCTAACAACAGCAAAATAGCACCACCTGGAGCTCTTGTTGCAGATGCAGAATCACCAATCTCATCCTGATTCAAGAAGTCTGAAAGGTCCAGGAATCAATATTTCTGTTAAGGAGCCTGAATGATTCCTGGATCAGGCATTCCAGGACCAGAACCAGGTAGGTGTTCTGAGAAATAGCAATCTTAGTGTCAAACTCCTGCGGGTGGGTGAGTTTACCAGATGTTTCCTTCTGGGACAAGGACTCAACCATGAGAGGATCAGTAGTAGGAAGACTGCTGGGGAGATTCCAATGTCTGAATAATCCCTTAACCAGGGGGCCAGAGTAATGAGCAAGACTGTGATCAAGTCTAGGTCTTTGAAGACCAAACTTCATGTTTACCTCCTGCTTCCTGATCTGAGAAAAAGTTCTTTTCCAAGGCTGTTTGTTTCTTAGGTGCCCAGAATATTTTAATAATATTTGTTATTTTCTAATTGCAAATATAATGCATGGTTATGGTGGAAATTATCACAATGCATATTGAAAACAAGTTGTTTTCAGTTTCTATCCCTCCAGGGTAACTACCAATAAATTTTGTATATTTCCATATCACATTTTTCCTCCCCCTTTCTCTCTTTCTCCCCTAACCTCTTTGAACTTTTGTTTCCATTTCTGTTATATGGGGATAAAAATACCTACCCTTCAGGGTTATATAATGGATGCTTAAGAAATTATATTATACCTACTGTTATTCAACCTTGATTGTGTTTATTTTTTCCACTTGACATTCTATAATGAGTATTTTCCATGTGTCATTAACCACTCTTCAAAAACATGACGTTTAATGGCTGCATAATACCCCATCATTTAATGAACTGTAATTTACTTAACTATTCTGTTATGGAGCATTGAAGTATTTTCTAATATTTTTCTATTAGAAATAACACTGAGTGTTTCCATCTTTTCCTACTCCTCTGCTTTTCGTAGGCTAGACTTGAAGAAAAGGTATGAAAAAGACAGAGGGTATAAATATTTTAAGGCTTTTTATGTATGCTGCCAAATTATTTTTCCAGGGGGGAGAAAGTGTATACTCCTAATACCACCACCAGCATTAAAAATTACCTGGAATTTAACACTTAGGTCAGAAATGAATATGTGTCAGCATAATAATTGGTGGGAGTCATGAAGAGAAAAAATAAAATCTATGAGAGATCTTTAAAATTATCTTGTCTTCTGGGTGTACACCAGGAATGTCGCTCAGTCATGTCCGACTCTTTGCGACCCCCTGGACCACCAGGCTCCTCTGTCCATGGGATTTTCCAGGCAATAGTACTGGAATGGATTGCCATTTTCTTCTACAGCGGATCTTCCTGACCCAGGGATAGAACCTGGGTCTCCCGCATTGTAGACAGACACTTTACCTACACAGTGCATTCAAATCTGTAAGGGAGGAGCCTCAGAAATCCTGATCATTTTCTAGCCACTGCTCACTTTCTAACAGACCTTCATTAGTGAAAAGACATCATTTCTCATTGGCAAGTTTCTAATATTAGTCCCTATCTTGAAAAATCTTCCACTCTTCTGGTCCCTATTGCTAAATCCCATCCTGAAGGGGATTGATAATTGTGGCAATTGCACAGAATGATTGCTACCTGCAAAGGCAATCACTTTTGACTCCCGCAGAACTGATGAGCAATTCATTATCAAGGATTTAATTGCTGTAAACCTGGGAGGAAAAGGGATTTCTCAAATGACTTCCAGGATTTCAGGCATCAGCCCTGTTTGGCTCCAAATTGGCTTTCATGAATGGAAATCTGAAGTCAGGCTGTGGCAAGAGGCTAATTACACAATGGAAAGTACAATAGAAATATTTGCATGACCTGTCTTGAACCTGCCATGTTAACTTTCAATGGGATGCTACCTCCCTGAGTGGGATAGAATCTTCTCGGATGATCCTGGCACAAAGCCATCGCTTGTTTCAATCAGATATGCAAAAATGGGATTTCCCTGGTGGTCCAGTGGTTAAGACTGCACTTCCAATACAGGAGGTGGCATGGGTTCAAACCTGGCCAAGGGACTAAGATCCCATATGCTCTGTGGTGCAGCCAAAAAAAAAATATTTTTTTTTTAATGCAAAAACCCCAGTTAAAAATGACATCTGAGAACTATGAAGATGCAGGATGTTTTAGTGATTAGAACTGGAACTCTGGATTCGGACTGTCTAGACTCAGCCTCTGTTCCCCAGACCTTACTGGATGAACATGAATAAAGTAGATGTGTCCCCCGCAAGCCTCATAGAAATGATGAAGATAGTGCCTGCCTCATTTATTAGTGTGAAGATGATTTCAGAATATCCTCAGGCATGGGTCTCATAAACTAATATTATTCTTATAACATCATAAAATTTTCTTCATAATCTGCATTTGAATGTCTCCATTGATCTCAAGTATTCTCACTACCAAGAACTACTCTTTAAAATTATTAGATCTTGGGACTTTCTGGGTGATCCAGTGGCTAAAACTACTTGCTCCCAATGCAGGGGGCCCAGGTTCCATCCCTTGTCAGGGAACTAGATGCCACAACGAAGACATGGTACAATCGAATAAATAAATAAATAAATTCTTTAAAAAACTGGGGCTTACCTGGTGGCTCAATGGTAAAAGAATCTGCCTGCCAATTGCAGGAGGTGCAGGTTAAATCCCTGGGTTGAGAAGATTCCCTGGAGAGAGACGTTGTGGGGTGGGAGGTGGGAGGGGGATTCGGGATTGGGAGCTTGTGTACACCTGTGGTGGATTCATGTCGATGTATGGCAAACCCAATAGAGTATTGTAAAGTTAAATTAAAAAATAAATAAATAAATAAATTTATAAAAAAAAAAAAAAAGAAGATTCCCTGGAGAAGAAAATGGCAACATACTCCAGTATTCTTGCCTGGGAAATCCCATAGAGATAGGAGCTTGGCCAACTACAGTCCATGGGGTTGCAAAAGAGCTGGACATTACTTAGCATCTAAACAACAGCAAAAAAAAAAAAAAAAAGATTTTGATCTCCTGCTTTGGAATCCTTGTTTAAGAAATTCCAGTGAAGAAAAGCAAAGTGTGACTTACTGAAGAATCACCGTGTATTAGGAACACACAGCATGACATTTAATCCTTACCAGTGACTTTTTAACATACATGTTGTTTTGCTTTGTTTTTGCATGATACTATTGTCAGTCAGGGTTCAAATCCTGGATCTTCATTTATTACCCAAGTGACATATTTAAGCTTCATTTCCCTCATCTGTAAAGTGAAAGTCACTCAGTGATGTCCAAATCTTTGAGATCCCATGGACTATAAAGTGCATGGAATTCTCCAGGCCAGAGTATTGGAGTGGGAAGCCTTTCCCTTTTCCAGGGGATCTTTCCAATCCAGGAATACACAAGGGAAGCCCCAAATACTGGAGGGGTAGCCTTTTCCTTCTCCGGGGGTATTTTATCNATTTAAGCTTCATTTCCCTCATCTGTAAAGTGAAAGTCACTCAGTGATGTCCAAATCTTTGAGATCCCATGGACTATAAAGTGCATGGAATTCTCCAGGCCAGAGTATTGGAGTGGGAAGCCTTTCCCTTTTCCAGGGGATCTTTCCAATCCAGGAATACACAAGGGAAGCCCCAAATACTGGAGGGGTAGCCTTTTCCTTCTCCGGGGGGATTTTATCAACCCAGGAATCGAACTGGGGTCTCCTGCACTGCAGGCAGATTCTTTACCAACTGAGCTATCAGGGAAGCCCTCATCTGTAAAATGAGGATAATAATCATCCTGATTTCACCTTATTATGGTGGCTGTCACATATTAAATGCTCAAATCATGCTGAATCTTATTATTTGCTAATTATTTACTAATAGTAAAGAATCTGAACTCATTCAGGTAAGTTAAGTAAATTTTTGAGGATCACAAAACAAATTAGTGAGCTATGAATTCATACCTGTCTGGCTCCAAAGATGATAACCATTTTATCATATCATGTTGACAAACTGTACTGGTGTGGTATTCATTCATTCCCATAATTTTATCAGTCAAACAAAATTGTAACTACTGAATAGACTTTCTTACCAGTTCATGAGGAACAAGCACAGTGTATTCAAAACAGTATAGTTTTCTCACTTCTGCTTTTTTTGCACAGTTGTTTTGAGGCCTAAAAATGATGGCTTAAACATAATTTGTTTATCAAGTAGTAGTTATTATTTTTATACTTTATCATTTCAACCCAAAGAAGCAATATTAATAAATGACACTATAGTTATTCTGTGTAGGTTTATTATTGAAAAACGCAAATTTTCTTTTGAGGTTTTGTAATAAAAAGCATTATAGAAGTTACCATCTCTATGGTCAAGGACCTTTGTCATTTAGGTACTTAAGCCTGGGAACAAGGTAGGGATCAAACCCTGGTCTCCTGCATTGCAGGCAGATTCTTTACCACCTGAGCCACCAGGGAAGCCCAGGTATTATAGTAGGTCCCATTAATACACATTAGAACTATGCCTGCAATTTGTGCAGCATCCACCATGGGCATATGCCTCTGCCTGCATAGGTCAATTAGATTTTCACCAGGCATGGATACCTAGAGAAAGCAAAATTTACCACTTGGTTCATTTTGAGGGGTACATCACTTCATTGGGTTTCCCTGGTGGCTCAGAGGTTAAAGTGTCTGCCTGGAATGCGGGAGACCCAGGTTCGGTCTCTGGGTCGGGAAGATCCCCTGGAGAAGGAAATGGCAACCCACTCCAGTACTCTTGCCTGGAGAGTCCCGTGGAGGGAGGAGCCTGGTAGGCTACAGTCCATGGGGTTGCAAAGAGTCAGACATGACTGAGTGACTTCACTTCCACTTTCACTTCATTAGTAACACGTCTTGGCTAAAGACAAAATTTTGGCTAATGTTCTTAAGTTGAGACTAACTACTAATAAATCAATCAGCGATAGCCCAGATTGTAGCTGTAGCCAAATAAAAGTCATTTATTATCTGAAATCTGACCCTTGCACTTCACTGTGAATCTTTTGGGGAAATTAGCCACTGATATGAGACCCTAGTGCTAGCATGTGGAGTTCACACAAAGTCGTGACAGTCAAGACATTATTTTGAACAAAGAAGCAGAAATGTCTAGAATAAATTGAAGAAACCTCAATTTAAGATCACAAATTACAGCAATAAGGATATTATTTATATATTGTCTGCCTGCATTCAGAATTTTTCATATTTAGAATCTTTTGCTTGCAAAAGTAACAATGAACAGATTTATCTACCTACTTAAAACACCTGAAAAACTGGGTGCAGTAAATGGAATATCTGTTTTCAGATATTGGACATCAGGCAGTGCAATGCAGTGATCCCTGAAATGAAGGAATCAAATTATGTAAGTCCCAGAAATTGTCCCAAGTTACTACAGCAGAGTTTTCAGGCCACAGTGTTGGGAGAGGAAACTCAGGCAAATTCCAGTGATCTGAGTTGAGAAGGAGATCGAAACTCAGGTGATTAGAGCGTTCACAGAGAAGAGTAGTGGACAGGAGTGGAGGTGGGGAGGGGAGAGAGAGAGATAGCAGAGCGGTCTGAAGAAGTTTCCTCTCAAGTCTTAGGCTCAATACTGGTCAGCATGGTGGTTGGTGGTAGTGGTGGTTTAGCTGCTAAGTTGTGTCTGACTGACTCTTGCAACCCCATGGGCTGTAGCCCACCTGGAATTTTCCAGGCAAGAATACTGGAGTGGTTTGCCATTTTCTTCTCCAGGGGATCTTTCTGACCCAGGAATCAAACCTGGGTCTCTTGCATTGCAGGCAGAGTCCTGCATTGCAGGTGGATTCTTTACTGACTGAGCTATGAGGGAAACCCACTGGTTAGGATAATAGTTAATAAAACTAGCAAAGTCTAGGGGAAGAATTATCTGAAAGTAGCAAAAGGAATAATTCCCGGAGCTCACAAAAATCCAGGGCAATTTCCTATTTCTGCTAACCAGAGTGAAAAAACTCACAGGTTGAACAGTGTGTTAGGTAAAGTACTCAGAAAGATATTGCCTTGGTAGTGGGGCAAAATTATTTATAGACGAAGAACTGCTCTAGTCCCCCAAATAAAGCTGAAAAGCAAGCATCAAATGGATCAAAATGTTTCCAAGAACTTAACTGCATCCCAGGACAGAGTTCAAGAATATTTACAGAAATACAAAATTATCTAACACCCAACAAGGTAAAACCACAACAAACAAAAATTACCAGGCATTCAAAGATGCGGGAAAATATGATTCACAGTGAGGAGAATAAAGAAATAATCAAAGCATGCCCAGAAATGACACATATATAGAACCAGTTAGACAAAGATATTAAAACAGTCATTATAACTATATCTTATATGTTCAAGAATGTAGAAGAAAAATTGAGCGTATTAAGTAAAGATGTGGAAGATACATGGAAGACCTAAATTGAACTTCCAGAGGTGAAAATTGCACTGGAGATCAGCATAAAATTAGGCATTGCAAAACAGTTTTGTGAATTGAAGATATAGCAATAGAAATCTTCCAAAGTAACACGCAAAGGAAAAATAAAAGGGCAAAAATAAAATAGAGCATCAGTAAGCTGCAATCAACTTCTATCGGCCTAACATATGTGTAGTTATATACCCCAAAGAGTGGGGAACAAAGAAATATACTTGAAGAAATAATGATAAAAATTTATAAATGAAAGGAAAATGTAAACGCAGTGAGCCAAGAAGTTCAAACAAACTGAATTACAAGAAACATAAGAAAATGGCACCAAGACACATCATAACCTAATTGCTTACAACCAGTGCTAAAGAGAAAATCATAAAAGTAGCTAGAGAAATAAGACACATAACATACACAGGAACAAAGTTTTGCATGACAATAAGAAACAGCGAAGCAATATCACTAAAGTCAGGGGACAGAAGGGGCAGGAACTGTCAATCCAAGATTCTACACCCAGTGAGAATATCTTTCCAAAATGAGGGTGAAATAGAGGATTTCTCAGACACACAAACCCCAAATAATTCAGCAGTGGAAAATTGGCACTAGAAGACATGTTAAATGAATTTCTTCAGGCAGAAGAAAAATGATTTCATATAGAAGTGTGGAGATACATGAAAGAATGAAGAGAAATAGAAATGGAAATTGCATGAGTATATATGTGATTTTTTTTCTTATATTTTAAATTTAAATTTATTTATTTTAATTGGAGGCTAATTACTTTTAAGACTACATTGACTGGTTAAAACAAATACAACACTAAAAAAATCTGTTATGTGGAAATCAGTGTTCCCATTTTAGAGATGAGAAAACTAAGACTCGTATAGGTAAAGGACTCACCCAAGTTCACAGGTATGTCTGATACCAAAGCCGTTACCCCTTCCCAGAATTTTTATATGGTTCTAACTATGAAATTGAATATTTTTTCCATTTTGTGAGAAGGTGTTCAGATAGTTGGAGAGGCTTAAAACAGCATTTGGTAAGTTAGAAAGGCTCTGAACTAATTGAGTACCTTCTTACAGGACTGAAGTCTGAGGCTAATGGAGTTCAAGTTTATCTTGGCACAGCTTCCTCTCCACCTTTTTCCTCTGTGAATTGTGCATATCTAATGGTTAAGTTTACACCCCTTGACATTGTCCATCCCTTTCTTTCACATAGCAGAATTTCTCTAATTGTATTCTGCAAGAGATTAATGCATTAAGTGTGTTCTGTGGTGAAACATAACTTAGTGGGAACAGTAAATTTACCAGACACTTCCTGTAGGACACCATAGAATCTTAAATATGTTACCATACATTATATTGGGGCTTCTCTGGTGGTCCAGTGGTTAAGAATCCACCTTGAAATGCAAGGGGATTTGGGTTCAAACCCTGGTCGGGGAACTAAGGTTCCCAACACAGGGGGGCAGCTAACTAAGCCTGCGTGCCACAACTAGACAGAGGCTGGGTGCCACAGTGAAGAACCTATGTGCTGCGACTGAGACCCAGAGCAGCCAAAAGTAAGTAAACACATATTTTAAAATAGGTCAGCATATATTACACATACCACAGAAAGGAAAGAAAATATATGGCATTTCCTGTAATCATTTTATCCCAGGAAAGTTATTTATGCAACTCTTGGTAACAGAGCATATCTTGATTGCCAACAAGGCAATATCAAGGAATATCAAGGCATCAAGATATCAAGGAATCAGAAGATACAGTTATTAAGATTTATGTACGCTTAGTAATTTTGCTTGACTTTGGAAAAGGCGTGTGTGCATCTGAATGAGGTCACTGGTAGCAAGAAGTCCACATCTACTGGTGACTTTTCCAGCATTAATAAGTAAATGTTGTATGTTAAAATGTGAGAAGTATCCATAAGAAGAAATTGATATTACCACAAGAGACTCCTGGAAACAAAACATTTCTAAATTGGGGGGAAAGGTCATATTTGCCAACTTGCTCCTTTCTGCTAACATCTTTATTGATTATTATGGGGCACCTGTTGTTATGGTGATGAGAGACATGTTCAACTGGATGGATATTGGGAAAGATGTTGCAAAAAGGAGAGGCTAGCCTAATGCTTCTCAAATGTTAATACGCATATCAATCACTGGGGATTTTGTTAAAATTCAGATTTATATGTAATAATTCTGGGATAAAATCCAAGATTGTGTTTTTCTAACAAACCCCCAGGTAATGGACAATAAAGCACATTTTGACCAGAGTCTGTCCTACACACATTTTAGGAAATGTATTCTCTTTTGTACCAGGCTTGATGCTAATGAGCCTGACGTGACTGGGCCTTGTGGGATTCTGTAAACAGGACTGTCCTTTATTCGCAAAACTCAGAAGGTCATAACAACCAACAACCTGTGCTCCCAACTAGTAAAACAGACAAAAAGTCCGAACTCTTTACCTTGGATTGCCAAGACCTCCATCAGTTGCCTCTACCTACATTCTCTACCATTGTGGTTCTTTCTCAAATGCACTCTTGAGACAGGAACCACTTGCCTTTCTGGGAAAAAAAATTCAATGTTCTTCTTCCCCTTTGTCTTTGTAAAAGCAGCTCTCCCTCTACTCTTTGCCCAGCGCTGACTTGTCCATGTCAGGCTAACTCATTTTACAAAACCCAGTTAATGTAGGTTCTGCTTTGTCTAAGAAGTCTTCCAAGAACTCCAACCAGGATAAACTGCACCCTTCTCCAGTTTGGGGCTTCCCAGAGGGCACTAGTGGCAAAGAATCTGCCTGCCAATGCAGGAGACCCAAGAGACGCTGGTTGGATCCCTAGGTTGGGAAAATCCTCTGGAGGAGGAAGTGGCATTCCAGCATTTTGGCCTAGAGAGTCCCTTGGATAGAGGAGGCTGGCAGGCTACAGACCATGGGGTCACAACCAGTCGTAAACAATTGAGCGACAAAACAGCACTCCTCCATTGCAGGTCCTGGGTACTTATACCAACATGCTTATCCTACAGTGTACGTTGGATCAGAGCCAAGTACATGATGTCATCTTTCCCCATTACATGTTGAGCTCTTGGAGATAATAAGCTTTGTCTTAACTATTTTTGAGTCTTCTTCCCTATATTACTTAATACAGAGACGTACTATAAAAAATACTTCTTAATTAGTTAATTAAGAATAAAATATAATAGTCTCTAGAAAAGAACTTATCTTATTTTGGAAATAAGACATAAACCATTTGTGAACAATACAAGACTAAACATAATAAAAACAGCTATAGTGTACTGAAAGATTATTAACTAGCAGGCACTGTACTAAAAATATTTCAGACACTGTCATTTAATCCTCAGAAAAAACTCTATGAGAAGGAAATTATCTCCATCTACAGAAGATCAAACTGAGTCTTAGAAAGACAAATGATTCATCTGAGATCCCTGGCTCTGAAATATAGATGCATCTTGTCATTGCCTGAGGGGTTTAAGGAAATATTAATGCCTGGGTCCTACCTCCAAAGACTGTGATTTCATTGGTGTAGGGTGGGGCTTGCATATTAGGATTTTTAAGCTCCTGAAGTAATTCTAACACACAGCCAGGGCTGAGAAATACTGGTTGAAAACACAACTAAGTATATGGTTGGATGTGTCTGACTCTATGGCTTGGGTTTTCATCTTGAGTTTCATTGCCAGGAAGCAAAAATAAGAGCATTTTAGAGAGAAATGGATTAGAGTAGGCTGGCAGAAATGAGGATGGAAGAGGGATTTAATTTTGATCACACTTAGATCTGGGTTTGGAATACAATTGGTGAATTGAAAACGCAAGTTCCCTGGGCTTTGAAAGCAGTTTTGACACTTAGTCATTACACTGAATTTAGTCTACAGGTTCTAAATATTTGACCAAGCCTGCCTAAATAATCACTTTTGTAGCAAGCATATAGCAGAATAAGCAAAAAGAAGTAATCATCATTTTAACATAGATGAGGCACAATATCTGGAACTGACTGAATTTTTTCCCCCTTTTCATCAGTGGTCTATGCCCTATTTTATCTCCTAATTATATGGCAGCCGGATCAAAAGCCTTCCAAAGTTCTGCATGGAGACATTCCCTCTTGCAGAAGAGGCATCTTACCCAGGCTAATCTTCAACTCAGATAAACAGTAGGGCTGATGTAGGGTCAGGAAGGGTGGACAGGATAGACAGGACCTGTCTTAACCTTGCAAGGTGAGAAATAAATATCCTCTGTATTTTCAAAGAGGCAGGACTCCTTTCTTGCTCAACAAATGCTGAAGGATGTAGAATAAAGTTCAATAATCACTTTCTACTTATAAGCCAAGGGGAACACGTCTTGAGGAGCTACTCATAGACTGAGCCATATTGTTGGAGAAACCTCTTGTAGGGGCTAGAAAAGTTGGGATGCAGGTCCTGAGTCAGGGGACACTAAACTAGTCTGACTCGCAATGGACTGAAGAGGTACCGCTGGGCTGGGTGGAAGGATTATAGGGAAGAAGCAAAAGTCATAGTGATGGAGTGCATTCATTCTTTCACTTGATCAGTGAATACACTCTGGGAACACACTCTGTGTGAGGTGCCAGTGGGGTCAATAAAATGCACCTGGTCACTGCCCTCTGAGAGCTTACAGGGTGTATGCTTAGTCACTCACTTGTGTCCAATTCTTTGTGACCATGTGGACTGGAGCTGACCAGGCTCCTCTGTCCATGGGATTCTCCAGGCAAGAATACTGGAGTGGGTTGCCATGGCCTCCTCCAGGGGATCTTTCTGACCCAGGTATCGAACCCAAGTCTCCTGTGTCTCCTGCATTGCCGGCAGGTTCTTTACCTGCTGAGCCCTCAGAGAAGCCCAGGGCCTTCCTCTCTGGGGAAGCTCACAGGGTAGTGAGGGAGAAATAAGTAAGTATTGTCAGTGTGTTGGACTGTATGAAAAGTAAAAGTGTTAGTTGCTCAGTCAGGTCTGACTCTTTGCGACCCCATGGACTGTAGCCCACCAGGCTCCTCTTTCTGTGGGATTCTCCAGGCAAGAATACTGAAGTGGGTAGCATTCCCTTCTCCAGGGGATCTTCCCGACCCAGGGATGGAACTCAGGTCTCCTGCATTGCAGATGGATTGTTTACCACTGAGCCACCAGGGAAGCCCTGGGCTATATAGTGTCACCAGACATTCATGTCCACCCAGAACTTCAGAGTGTTTGGAAAGAAGGTCTTTACAAATGTCATTAATTAAAGTGAGATCATATTGGATTAGGGTGGGTACTAAATCCAATAATGCATTTTTTTAAAATCTTGCACTTTATTTTTTACTTTATTTATTTATTTGGCTGTATCAGGTCTTAGTTGAATCATGTGGGATCTTCAGTTGCTTGGCATGTGGGGTTAGTTCCATGACCAGGAATAAAACCTGGTCTCCCTATATTGGGAGAAGGGAGTTTTAGCCACTGGACCACTGGGAAAGTCTCTGATATCTTTTTTTTCTTTTATTTTTCTTTTTTTTTAATTTTTACTTTATTTTACTTTACAATATTGTATTGGTTTTGCCATACATCAACATGAATCCACCACAGGTGTATACGAGCTCCCAATCCTGAATCCCCCTCACACCTCCCACCCCACAACGTCTCTCTGGATCATCCCTGTGCACCAGCCCCAAGCATCCTGCATCCTGCNAGTTTATTTTTGTGTGTGGTGTTAGAAAGTGATCTAGTTTTATTTTTTTACAAGTGGTTGACCAGTTTTTCCAGCACCACTTGTTAAAGAGATTGTCTTTAATTTTAAAAAAGAGAGAGACTGATACACACAGAGGACAAGCCACATGAAGATGGATGCAGAGTTCTGAGTGATGAATCTACCCACCAAGAAATGCCCATGATGGCTGGCAACCATGAGGAGCTCCCCCTGAGGCTCAGAAGAAACAAACGCTGCTGATTCCTTGATTTCAGATTTCTGGCCTCGTGAACCATGAGAGTAGAAATTCCTGTTATTTTAAGCCACCTGGTTGGTGGTGATTCGTTGTGGCAGTCTTGGAAACCAGTATAGCTGGATCACAGATTTACACAGATGTCAAAGAAAATGCACTGTTTGTATGTCCTGAATTAGCCTCACAAGCTCTCACCTCAAGTGGTTGTGGGGAAAACCTGAAGTTTTAATAGTTTAGCCACGTTGATTCAGGCTGATGTAATACTTCAAACAAGTTAGCCTCTCCCCAGTATTTCCAATTTCTTTCTCCCTGTGTTGATGTTCAGTTGCTAAGTCAGGTCTGACTCTTTGCAGTTCCATGGACTGCAGCACACCAGACTTCCCTGTCCTTCTCCATCTCCTAGAACTCGCTCAAACTCATGTCCATCGAGTCCATGATGCCATCCAACCATCTCATCCTCTGTTATCCCCTTCTCCCTTTGCCCTCAATCTTTCCCAGCATCAGGGTCTTTTCCAATGAGTTGACTCTTCGCCTCAGGTGGCCTCAGGTAGCATCAGTCCTTGCAATGAATATTCAGGGTTGATTTCCTTTAGGATTGACTGCTTTAATCTCCTTGCTGTCCAAGGGACTCTCAAGAGTCTTTTCCAGCTGCATAATTTGAAAGCATCAGCTCTTCTGTGCTCAGCCTTCTTCATGGTCCAACTCTCACATTCGTACATGACTACTGGAAAAACCATAGCCTTGAGTAGACGAACCTTAGTTGGCAAAGTGATGTCTCTGCTTTTTAATATGCTATCTAGGTTTGTCATAGCCTTCCTTCCATGGAGGAAGTGTCTTTTAATTTCATGGCTGCAGTCACCATCCACAATGACTTTGGAGCCCAAGAAAATAAAATCTGCCACTGTTTCCACATTTCCTCCTTCTATTTGCCTTCTCCCCTCCTTATGCTTATTCTCCACTGGGCATTGGATGGGATCCAGGAGGCTGGAGAACACAGCACTGTGATGGCAGGGATGGTAGGGGTTTCAGATCCACTCACTCAGGCCCATCCACTGATCCAGGCTCCTCTGGTCTCCATGGAGATGTCCTTTGCTGCCCAGTTTCTGGACACCCTGCTTGGCAGTGGACCACATGGAAGATGATGACAGGTAAATTTAAGATCTGTGCTCTCTCAACCCAGTCGGGGCCTCTGATGGGTCCCTCCCTGCTTCCACACATCCCTCTGAGGCTGACCACTCCCTCTGAGCCCCCAGGCTAGGTGGCCCACTGGGAAGCATCCTCCCATAGACCACTTCACTTCTGGAGCAGCAACCCTAAGGCAAGCTTCCTAGTCATGCTCAGCTAATATCCAGGTCCTTCCAAAATTCAGAAAAAAATCTGGCTTTTCCTGGTCCCCACAAGAGCCCAGGGAGGCTTAAGATCCTGTCTCAGCCCAACTCTTCCCCTAACCACAGCATGCATCCAATGTGGCTCTGAAGGGGCCAGCCCATGTTATCACAGGGGACGCCTTAGAAATCCTTCTCCTCTCAGATCCTAAATAGGAAGTAAGCAAAGAAAACTCTTCTGCTTTCATCTCCCCCTCAATCTATCTAGCTGGTTTCCCCTCCCTGCACTTCCAACTCGGAGAGGCTGATAAAGATACATGTGTTTCACCCCCTGCCTCACCAAACTGTTAACTTGTTTCTTCCCACATCGCCAGAAGCAGCAGGAATGGGCATTAGGCTACTTCTACCTCTTTCACAGTGATGTTTTCTATTCTACACCCTTCTCTCCCCCAGGTTGGCATCTGACTTCTTAATCTAAAGCCACATTAGAATGAAACAGACTCACAGACACAGAGAACAGACTTGCAGTTGCCAAGGGGGAGGGGAACATGGAGGAGGGACAGGGTGGGAGTTTGAGATTAGCAGTCGCAAACTATAATGTATAGAATGGGTAACAACAAGGTCCTACTGCATAGCACAGGGAACTATTTTATATCCTGTGATAAGCCATCATGGAAAATAATATGAAAAAGAATATATGTATGTATAACTGGATGACTATACTGTATAGCAGAAATTAACACAATATTGTAAATCAAATATACTTGAACAAAATAAATTTTAAAAAGTAAAACTGTAGTGGAAGATTTCCTTGATGGTCCAGTAGTTAAGAATCTGCTGTCTCACGCAGGGGACATGGGTTTGATGCCTGATTTTGAGAATTAAGATCCCACGTGCCTCGGGGCAACTAAGCCCACGTGCCACAACTAGAGAAGCCCACAGACCTGGAGCAAAACAAAAAACTCTATTGGAAGAACATGATTTACCAAAAAATGAGAAAAAAGTTCTCTTTAAAAACTTTTAAAACTGTCATCCTTGTTATGAGTAAACAAATGTTAAAGTGTATTATCATGTAAGAAACGAAGCACCAGTCTATGTTTGACACAGGATACAGGATGCTTGGGGCTGGTGCACAGGAATGATCCAGAGAGATGATATGGGGTAGGAGGTGGGAGGGGGGGTTCAGGATTGGGAGCTTGTATATACCCGTGGCGGATTCATGTCAATGTATGGCAAAACCAATACAGTATTGTAAAGTAAAATAAAATAAAAATAAAATTTAAAAAATAAATAAATAAAAATTAAAAAAATTGATGATATTAAAAGTAAAATAAATGGAGTGTAAGTGGCAAAACATAATCAAAGGTTTCTTAAAATAGTTAACACATTTAGGGCATTGTGTGTGTGTGCGCGCACATGCACGCATGTGCTCAGTCATGTCTGACTCTTTGTGACCCTATGGACTATAGCCTGCCAGGCTCCTCTGTCCATGGAATTTTCCAGACAAATATACTGGAGTGGGTTGCCATTTCCTCCACCAGGGGATCTTCCTGGAGGAAAGCGATCCAACCTGCATCTCCCACATCTCCTGTGTCTCCTGCATTGGTAGATAGATTCTTTACCACTGAGCCACTTGTAAGCCCTGAATATATTTTTAAAATTATTGTTACTTGTAGCTTTTGCTGTAGCCTCTTTATGGGCAATGCCACTATTAACTGTGGCAATTGACAATATGTCACATGATGCATAAGGCTGGTCACAACTTAACTGGTGATGGGTATGTGGCTTGACTGGTGTTGACCTCAAGCAGTGTTTCCAAACATGAATGCCACTGTGAAAATTCACACCATGTCTTCAAAACTTGCACCAAGTACCACATCATATGTAAATTGTATCTCTGTAACCACAGTTATCTTTGTTTCTGTTAGCTACAGCATCCACTCATGAAAATACTACAACTTCAAAAATATTGATATCTTATTTGTCTCAGTCACTGACATACCATCCAAACTAAGGAAGAATCATAAGATTCAGAACCATGGGAGGCAAGGCAACAGCCACATCAGCAACAACCACTGGGGAAGCAGGGTCAGGCTAGTGGCAGGCATTACCGAACAATCAACTCAGGCAAAGCTACCTAGGTTACTTTGACAAGGTTTATATGAGGCATAACCACTTAAAGAGGAATCAGAACCTCTATCCAAATGTCGACCTCAATAAATCATTGGCCTTGGAGCAGACATAGATAAATGCAAATAAAACTAAGACTGGTGACAGTCCCATCATGGATGTGATACGATCGTGCTTAAAACATTCTGGAGAAGACAAACTCCTAAAGCTGCCTGTCATCATGAAGGTCAAATTCATCAGCAGAAGGGCCATGGAGAAGATTAAGAGCAGGAAGAGGAGTCTGGTATCTTCATGGTTTGAAGCCACATGGATTTCACTAAATGCTAAATAATGCTTTAAAAAATTAATAGTACAAAATGCTGACTGTCATTCACTGCCCTTCTTTGTCACCCCTTATTCTGAGAAGGGCATCTCTGCCCGTGTACTGCCTTCGAGCTTTCAACTCCCACGCTACAGACCCCACTGAAGAGAAAGGGGGATTTTCGTCTGTCCCAGCCACTGGCTTCCCAGTAGTCAAGAGCAGCTTCCAGGTTGGATGTCGAGAGCACTCTGCACAAACTGTTCCCTATCTATGGGTCAAAAAAAAAAAATCTCCGGCATCTTGGCTTTCCTCTACATGCACACAGAACACGTGAGCTCCCTTCCCCACTCCAATCTTCTTCCCTGCTTGCTAACTTGGCAAACACCCTTTGTCATCTTTAAAATTATTCTGACCTCATCTCTTCCATGAAAGATCCCCTGATCATCCCAAGGAAAATAAGTCTATTCCTTCTCTCCAAAAACCTGATCCCTTGAGTGCATTACCATGAGGGCATCTAATGTCTTATGTGCATCTTATATAAATAAATACACGTATTTATTTACATGGTTGTCTCTGTTTACTTTCTCAAGGGAACAAATTATGTCTTTTTCAACTCTTGTCAATTTAGGTCCAAGACGCGTCACCCCGATTTCACATTGAAATCACCTGGGGAGTTTTGAAAACTACAGATGCCTGGGATAATCCCCAGAGGTTCTGGTTTAATTAGTCTGGTGGTTGGCACTTGTATTGTACGGTTTCACTACATTGTTTCTGAGTACCAAGAAGAACTCTAATGAACAGCCAAGGTTGAGAGCCTCTGCCCTTATCCAGCACAGGACTTGGTATACTGTACACTGTCATTTAACTGTTTCACGTTCCTTATGTTAAGTGCTCTTAACCTTTAGCAGATTTCCCGCTACAACTGCTATTAGGATGAGTCACCAAAATATCACTTCTCCCTGAAAAACTAAACAAACCTTTGAAATAGAAGTCTTCATCCATCAGGGTTCTCCTCCTAGGGTGGCTCAGGAAAAGGGGGAAAAAAAAAAACACTCAAGAAATAACTCCCTCTGAAGGAGGGAGGCTGGCTGTTGACTTTTTCATTTTTGCATGAAGCCCACACATACCCTGGGAGACGCTCTATGGCCCAGGAACAGAACTCTGGAATACCAACAACAAATCTGATAGGAGTCCCCATCATGTTTGAATCCGCTGACTTCTCTCCTCCCCCAACCTTAGAATCCAAAGCTGGTTTCAACTGCTTTCCAGTAATTTCATATAAGATGAAAGCATTCCTATCAGGAGGGTTGCATAGCACCATGTGCAAAGTTTTCTCATTTCTTTCTGTTTTGACTAGAAGGAGAGTTCCCACTGTGATGCTCAGATGCAAAAACAGAAAGAGGGTTTTGCAGTAGATGCTGGTTTGAGCTGGGAGCTACAGACTTCGGAGGTTACACAGAAGAAAAAGAAGCTTGAATAGTTCTCATCCTAGTGACATGTTCAGAGCTTCCTCTACTGGCCCCTCCCTCAGGGGTTTGAGCATCTGAAGATAATTGGGGAATGTTCTAATATTAATTATGTTGACCCCGCTTGCTTCCGGGGCCATTAATGAGAAGCCCTGTTCTTTTCCTTTGTACCCAGCTTGACCTGGAGGCCAGCCATCCTTCTGCATGGTGCTGAGTTATACATATTCTAATACTCAGGCAAAGGTTAGACTTAATGAAAGCAGACAGATTTTGATTCTTCCCTTTTATTATTTCGAAAGCCATATTAACCTGGGCAAGGCTGACCTTATGAAAGCTTCAGTGAGCCTGCCCATGTGGGGCAAAGTCATCTCTTGCCTGAAAATATTTTCCCTGATGCTGATAACCCATCATTCAAAATGCATTCTTTGAAACTGAGAGCAGCTAGTATAATGCCAGACACCCATCCTATCCTAATTGTGTTAAAAAAAAAATCATACCAACCTTTCAGAACTAGGGCGGAGTCCAAGATGCTGGAGGCAGATGATGCAGTTTGTCCCCTGGCATATCAGAGGTGTAGAGAGAGACAAGGTTGGTCCTGGACAAGGAGCATCCACTGTCAGATCCGAGGCAAAGCGAAGAGAGAGGAGACTGGGAATGAGTTCAAACACATAAGCATCGGGGGTTCTTATCGAGCACAAAGGGGACAGGCCTGCCATTTTAAAAATGCAAGACCTAGAAAGATAGTAATGCTGATACTTAGCATGTGGTAAGCATTTTCTATGGATCTGGCATGGTTCTAAGAGTTTTACATGCAGTGTGCCATTCAGTCCTCGTGTGTGTGTGTGTGTGTGTGTGTGTGCGCGTGCGTGCGCGCGCGCACTCAGTCATGTCTGACTATTTGCAGCCAGGCCCCTCCATCGATGGAATTTTCCAGGCAAGAATACTGGGGTGGGTTGCTATTTCCTCCTTCAGGGGATCTTTCTGACCCAGGGATCGAACCCGAGTTCCTTATGTCTCCTGCACTGGTAAGCAGATACTTTATCACTGAGCCAGAACTCCAATTAATATCACCCTTAATCTACAAATGAGGAAACCAGGGCTTAGAAAGGTGACCAGTTTGCCAAAGTCACACAGCTATGAAATAGCAAAGCTAAGATTTGACTCCAAACACTCTCATTCCCCAGACAGTACTGTTGACTTTTATGATACATGGCCTAGTGATCAGGGAACTGGATATGCATTATTTTTTGGAGGGGGTGGAGTCTTAGCATTCAGAGGACAGTTTGAAGTCCTAGGTGCTAAGGGCCAAATGGGGCTCACAAGCCCTCCATATTATCCCAGGGCTGCCCTGGTTTCTTGGGCTAGACTCCACCACCACCTCTGACCACAATATGGTATCCATTGCAGATATTGTGACTACGGCTACAGATTGGAGAAGTTCCTTGCCCACTGACCATGAATCTGGGAGCACTAGCAAATGGCCAACGTGTTACTCAGTCAACCAGAGGCCAAAAGAAGCTTCAATTTTTAGATAACTTGTGGTCTTTTAAGTATACACCATTGCAGGACTTCCCTGGTGATCCAGTGGTTAAGACTCCATGCTTCCAATGTAGGGGGCATGCGTTCAACCCTTGGTATGGGCACTAAGATCCCACATGCCACAGGACAAGGCCAAATTTTTTTAATTAAAAAAAGAGATTATATACCTTTGACCAAAGCACCATGCTCAACAAGCCAAGATAAATCAGTTTGGTGCAGGGTTTCCCCGTCTCAGCCCTACTGACATCTTGGGATGGATCAGTCGTTGTTGTAGGAGGCAGTCCTGTATAGGATGTTTAGCAGCATTCCAGGCCTCTACTCACCAGAGGTCTGCGGCAGCCCCTGCCCCAAGTGGGACAACCATAAGTGCCTCCTTGCTCAGTCAGGTCTGGCTTTTTGTGACCCCATGGACTGTAGACCCCCCAGGCTTCTCTGTCCCTGGGGATTCTCCAGCAAGAATACTGGAGTGGCTTGCCATTCCCTTCTCCAGGGGATCTTCGTGACCCAGGGATCAAACCCGCATCTCTGGCATCTCCTGCATTGACAAGCAGATTCTTTACCACTGTGCCATGTTTCCAGATATGGTTAAATGTCTCCTAGGGAACCAGGTCACCCCCAGTTGAAAACCCGAAGATAGTTCCCAAACTACAGTGTGCCTCGGAATCACCTTGAGTTTGATAAAACAGAGATTTCTGAGCCCCACCTTCAGAGTTTCTGACCCAGCAGTCCTCTAGTGGGTCTCAGAATTTGCAGAAATTCCAGGTGATGCTTCTGCTGTTGGCCCAGAAGCCACCCTTAGAGAACCACTGACCCGGTCCATTCTATTACATATCCAGGGCCATGCATGCATCTATTCTGAGTGTGGGTGACTCAGGAAAGCCCTCTCTCACCTGCTAGAACAACAAAGAACTGACTCATTGGAAAAAAAACCCTGATGCTGGGAGAGATTGAGGGCAGGAGGAGACGGGGACGATAGAGGAAGAGATGGTTGGATGGCATCACCAACTCTATGGACATGAGTTTAAGCAAGGTCTGGGAGTTGGTGATGGAGAGGGAAGACTGGTGTGCTGCAGTCCATGGGGTCTCAAAGAGTCAGATACAACTGAGCAACTGAACTGAACTGAATTTAGACATTAACTCTCAACAGAAGAGTAAGTTCATAGAAAGAAGTCTGGAATTAGATTCAGAGAAAATGAATTTGAGCCTACATACATATATATATATATATGTGTGTGTGTATACACACACACACACACACACACACACATACATATATATATAAGCTCGAAGGGATTCCCAGGTGGCACTAGAGGTAAAGAATCCAGTTGCCAATGCAGGAGACATAAGAGACACAGGTTTGATCCCTGGGTTGGGAAAGTCCCCTGAAGTAGGGCATGGCAACCCACTCCAGTATTCTTGCCTGGAGAATCCCATGGACAGAGGAGACTGGCAGGCTACAGTCCATAGGGTCACACAGAGTTGGACATGACTGAAGCAGCTTAGTACACACACATATATATATAAAACAATTCTGGATGAGTTATTTAAACCCCCAAAGCTCCAATTCAATAATCAATAAAACAATAATCAATAAAACTCCTCCACCCCCAGAAAACAACCAACTTACTCTGGATTACTGGTGACAACAAAACAACCCAGTGTCCCCCAAACTTTGATCATCCTCAAAACACATCATGCTGTCTTACTGTATCAACTACAACCTGAAATTAACACTTCCCTTTAAATCAACTCACTCTAAGGGGGAGGTAAGATCTTAATTATCTAATTTATCATAAGAAATAATATCTGTGAAATCAGTTTCCACTTGATAATTAGGTTTCCCCAAATAGGCATTAAGATAACTATTAAAAATCTCTGTGTACCACTTAAAAGCATCTTCTATACCGCCGATGGGGCTATGGTTCATGTTATCACACTTTGGGGAACAGTGAGGTATTTGTGAGGGAGTTTTGTAGGTTGTAAATTTTTGTACAGATTCAACGTGCTGTTATCAATTTTGCCGAGGCAGGGTGGCTGTTTTAATTGTCTAAAAAGGGAGCAAAGGTTGAGACCAGGAGGCCCTCCCTGATGTGAGCTAATACAACTAGTGTGCACTCTCCTTCTGCTCTTAAATTTTGGCTGTATATCAGGAATGGCCACTTGAACCTGTCATTCCCATCCCCTTCAGTCTCTGAGAGCTCTTCCTAATATGCCCTAACGCCATTTCAAATGGGAGATAATGAATTAAGAGCAGAGCAAATTGGACCCAATAGGAATATACTTGACACTAACAAGATCCACCTGAGCTTCAGTATTTCTCTTGTAAATAGCCAAAACAGGTCTCACTCCAGAATAGACCCATCAATAGCTTCAGCACAGCACCTCCTGGAGAGGACACCACTTCAGAGCCTGGCCCACGTCTCCCTGGAGCAAAAGACACCATCCCTGCCTGCCTGTGGTCATGTGGCTTTTGGTCTGAACACTTCTTGGAATAGGTTCAGGACCTCAGGTAACTGCTTCTCACTATAAGTCAATAGCTCTCCTTTCTGTGTGTACGAGACTCATCTCCAAAGCTCTTTGGAAAATTAATGCATGTGCCCCACCCCAGATGAATTGAATCAGAATCCCTGGAGGGAGAGAGGGCCTTAGCATCAGTATTTTTTAAACACGTCTGCTTAAAAAACCCATATGTGAATCTATGGTTAGGAACATGGTCTTAAGCAAAGGAGAAAAAAAAATCTGCAAATATTTTGACTCTGCCTATAATGAAAGGAACTCTGCCTTAGAGGTAAGCACACACCAATTTTGATTCTAAGAAGAATGCCATGGCCTTTTATCATGTCTCCCTGAGCTCTTCCACTGACTTCCTCTCTCAAATGGCAATTTATTCTGTTTTCCAACTCAAGACTCAAGGATGGGATAAAAAACCTTCTGCACTTTTTCTGCAGCCACTGTGGAGAGTGGTATCAAGGTTCCTCAAAAGCTAAAATCTGAACTATCATACAATCCAGCAATCCCACTCCTGGACATATATCTGGAGAAGAGGAAAACTCTAATTCGAAAAGATACATGCACCCTAGTGTTCCCAGCAGTACTATTTACAATAGCCAAGACATGGAAATAACCCAAATGTCCACTGACAGATGAATGGATAAAGAAAATGTGGTATAGAAATATAATGGAATATTACTCAGCCATAAAAAAGAATGAAATAATACTATTTGCAACAACATGGATGGACATTGAGATTACCATACTAGGTGAAGTAAGCCAGACAGAGAAAGACACATATCACTAGTATGTGGAATTAAAAAAATGATACAAATGAACTAATTTACAAAATAGAAACAGACTCACAGGTATAGAAATCAAACTTATGGCTACCAAAGGGGAAAGGGAGAAAGGGGAAACTAGGAATTGGGGATTAACATATATACACTACTTGTTTATAACATAGAAACAAGGAGCTACTGTTGAGTACAGGAACTATATTCAAAATCTTGCAATAACATGTAAAGGAAAAATAATATGCAAAAGAATATATGTATATTTTAAAACAAATAAAAAGCTCTGCATTTATTGAGCATTTATATCAGTTGAGTGTTCTGCATTCCTGAAATGTAGTTCACTAGATTGTCTTAACGAGGTAGCACGGTTTCAATACTTTTATAAAGGAGAACTATTAGGCAATCTATCCAGTAAAACCACAACTTCTGGGATCTCCCCCTCAAATTTTTTCTGAGACCAGTTCCTTCTCCTTCCATCCACAAATTTCCAAGAAAAGCTACCATTTTGGTCCAGTGTTACTCCCAGACTTCAGACATAGATGACCAAGTTAGTGTTACATATGGGCCTTAGTTAAGTCAGGGAAACCCTTGTAGATTAGAATACAGAGAGGATTAAGATGCATTGAGGAATGGGTGGGGGGAGCGGGGGGAGGAAAAGAAAACTCTTCTGTATGAATAATCTAGTCATGTAAACTAGAGATGCCAGCAGTCTTTTTTTTTTTTTTTAACTTGTGGGAAGTCAAGCAAACTAGTTTAAGTGAATAAGAATGAAGTAAACACACAGAAGCTCATATGATGGAGGAAAGTCTACACTGCATTCAAGACCCTGGTTAGCTTAAACTAATCTGAGTAGGTTTCTGTTAGTTGCAAGCAAAATAAATTCATATAACTTTACCTAGGACATACAACAAAGAAGTATAAGACTCTGGCAGATTCCTTATAGAAATTTGGACTTCCCTGGTAACTCAGATGGTAAAGAATCTGCCTTCAGTGCAGGAGACACAGGTTCAATCCCTGGGTCAGGAGGATCCCCTAGAAGAGGGCATGGCAACCCACTCAAGTATTCTTGCCTGGAGAATTCCATGGACAAGAGGATCCTGGCGGGCTATGGTCCATGAGTTCACAAGGACTGAGTGACTAACACTATAGAAACTTACAATCTGGGAGGCATAATAAAAAATTAAAGATTTTTTTCAGCTCTTTCATGGGGCTCTTCTTCAGTAATTTCATGGAGTTCTTCAGGTCAGTTCCTAATCCCCACTCACCAGCTGTGATACCTTGGGTGGTTATTTCACCTCTGTGAAAAGGATACTGATATTTGATGTGGGTGTGAAAATTAAACAGTAATATACTACCTGGTACTTGGCTGGGGCCTCAACTAACCAGAATTCCTGCCCCTGTCTTAGAAGTAGAAGGGATTTTAGGGAACAAAGGAGAGAAGTGGCTGAGGGCTTCCATGCAAGATCTGAGTGTGACCTGGATTCATGCGATCATAATACACTCAGCTCTCCCCGGCTCCTGGCTGATGGAGAACAGGAGGCAAACCAGCATGGAACCCAACACTCCTGATCCCATGCAGTCCAGAGGGCATCAGAGCAGACAATTAAGATGTTTTATCCTAAAAGTTCTCAGTGAAAGCAGGTGGAAAGAGGAGGTCACAGAGCTTGGAGCACAAAAAAGAAAAAAAGTCCATATCTATATGTGCTTTGAAAGTCTTATTCTAAAATAAAAATTAGGGGGGAAAAAACTGGGTCATTGAATTGAAATTCGTCAGGATCCTCATTAAAAGTTTGACTTTTTCTCATATGAATCTCAAATAATAGAAGAATATGAGAATGGCATTTGGTTATTTTAGGGTCATAGGAAAAGTTTAGGCTTTTGATCCAAAGAGACCTGGGTTCCAATTTTGATTTTTCGGCTTAGCTCTGTGGCCTGCAGCAAGCCAAATGCCCTGTTTTAATCTCAGTTTACCCCACTCATCCTATTAAATGGAACTAATGTTGGGGTTTAATTAAAGGAATTAAATAAGATTCTTGTAAAGTGTCTTCATAGTGGCCAAGCACGATATGTGCTCGATCAATAAAAACTGCCACATCTCCAAACTCCATAAAGCTTTTTAAAAAAAAGTTTATTAAAGTATAGTTGATTTAAAATGCTGTATAATTTCTCCAATACAGCAGAGTGACAGTACGTATGTGTGTGCATATATATATATATATATATATACACACTTTTTCATACTCTTTTCTAAGTTGGTATGTCACAGAATATTGAATATAGTTTCATGTACTATGCATAGGAACTTGTTGTTTATCCATCCTATATGTGATAGTTTGACTCTATTAATTCTACTGCATTCCCATTCTTCCCTCCTCTGTCTTCTCTCCCATGTGGCAACACCAAATCTGTTCTCTATATCTGTGAGTCTATCTTTATTACATAGATATGCTGACTTGTATTTTGTTGTTGTTCAGTCCCTGAGTCATGTCTGACTCATTGTAACCTCATGACCTGCAGAATGCCTGTCCTTCACTTTCTCCTGGAGTTTCCTCAAACTCATCCCCATTGTGTCAGTGTATTTTAGATTCCACAAACAAATGATATCATATATTTGTCTTTCTCTTTCTGACTTAATTCGCTTAGTATGATAACCTCTAGGTCCATTCAGGTTGCTGCGTATGGCATTAGTTTATTCTTTTTATGGCTGAGTAGTATTCCACTGTATATATGCACCACAGCTTCTGTATCCAGTCATCTGTCAATGGACAGTTAGGTTGTTTCCATGTCATGGCTTTTCTCAATAGTGCTGCTGTGAACATAGCAAGTTCTATAAAGCTTCAATGTGGCTCAGATCATGAATTCCTTATTGCCAAATTCAGACTTGAATTGAAGAAAGTGGGGAAAACCACTAGACCATTCAGGAATGACCTAATTCAAGTCCTTGTGATTATAAAGTGGAAGTGAGAAATAGATTTAAGGGACTAGATCTGATAGACAGAGTACCTGAACTATGGACGGAGGTTCGTGACTTTGTACAGGAGACAGGGATCAAGACCATCCTCAAGAAAAAGAAATGCAAAAAAGCAAAAAGGCTATCTGAGAAGGCCTTACAAAAAACTGTGAAAAGAAGAGAAGCAAAAAGCAAAGGAGAAAAGGAAAGATATACCCATTTAAATGCCGAGTTCCAAAGAATAGCAAGGAGAAATAAGAAAGCCTTCCTCAGCGATCAATGCAAAGAAATAGAGGAAAACAATAGAATGGGAAAGACTAGAGATCTCTTCAAGAAAATTAGAGATATCAAGGGAACATTTCATGCAAAGATGGGCTCGATAAAGGACAGAAATTGTATGGACCTAATAGAAGCAGAAGATATTAAGAAGAGGTGGCAAGA